>VIAA01000242.1:0-39182 GCA_015776775.1 Magallana hongkongensis
GAAAATTACTATGTTTAATTTAAATAATTTTAATTAAGGATATATACACTAAATATGTGTATAATTCACGGCTTTTGGACATGTTTAGACAGTAATTATAAAAACAGTAGATGTACCATAGCTGCGGTAAATTTCTTTTGATCTTAACTGTGGGTATCTGTACATAACCACTGATACCCAGTAGGCGTGGTAAAACTTCACTAATAAAACCATGACGCAACACATCATTTGCATATTTTTTTTCATTGCAAATTGACATCAATTTTATCCAACAAAAAATGACAAACAAATCTAGTGCGTGTTTCGCCTATCAGGCTGTATGTGTAAGCATAACTAGTTCACACACGGCATTTAACAAATAAAAAATACTCAACACTTAAGACACTTTCAAAGGTTGAAATATACTTTACAGTTATTGAACATGTTTTTACAATCTCCACACTTCGGATTTTCAATTCCATCCAAGATTTTGGCCTTTTTGCTGACTGGTTCATTTGGCTCCAATGCATTGGAAATATCACGCAGCATCTCTTCACTCGGACGCTTATATTTACGGACACTCTCGATGGATCTATGTCCTGTGCGTTCCATGATTTCCTGTTCCGGAACCCCGGCTTGGTAAAGAGCGGTTGCACAGGTGCGCTTACCCGAATGATTAGAGAAGAATCCGGGAATTCCGGCTTTGTCGCACATATTTTTCATAATTGTAGATAATTTGTTGACTGTTTTCTGTCGAATTGAGCAAATCTTTCAAGTCATTATCATTAACAAAATGTTCATAGCGACCCACCGGCATGCTAGATCCTCCCTCTTTTTTCGCAAGGAGGTCAAAATCCACAAAGTAGTTCGATTCCATGTCGGCAGGTCCGGGATTGAACAAGTCGATCGCTTGAGACAACGCGATGTTCTCCAACAAATGTTCGCACTCAATCTCCTTCTCTCTCTGCTCACTTGCTTGCGAAAGAGTAATATCGTCAATTGTGGTGTCCCATAGCCCACCCAAATCAAAAAAACCCTCGCATGTGTCGTCTACTTCCATTTCTTTTGATATGTCGTCCTTTCTTGTCGACTTCTAAGCGGGAAATGAAGAGCCAACATTTCTCTTTGTGCGTGCTATATGATTTTTGGTTGCTCTGATACATGTGACTTAAACTGCGCGTCCGAGTGACATTTTTGACCCGCCTTCGTCCTTCTGTACATAACCAATTAAAACCTATTGTATAACTATTACTTATAATACAGTTATTATCTGGTCACCTTGTAATTCTGTGGAGGTATGTCGGTGACAGAGCGGTTGTTTTTGAAGTGAGAATAAATTTACCGGGTTGAGTTAAAAAGAAACCTACGTCATATGAACATGATGAACTAGGTTAAAAACATGGTGTACTGTCACTAAATGTCAGCCTCTTAAATTTAAAGGATATTTCATTTTTCCAATTACAAATTTAAAAGTTAAAAATAGAAAACTCATACAAGTTAATCATTACCACCTCCCGGACAACCATTTTTTATTCAATCACCACCTCAAGATGTTAAGAACTGCAATCAATTACACATCAATGACCGAGATTAAAATCAACATGGCTGGTGAATACCTTGCGTTTTTCGTAAGTTTTCTTAATGATGTCTAACAATCGTTTACTGTTTTTAAAGCAAAATTGTGTTTTGTTGTAAATGCATTACATGTATACGCTGTGCTAGTTTGATGCATAGCACATATTCGTAGCTTAAAATATGCACAGAAATTGCTAAAACCTGTCGTTCTTATAGCCCTTGCGTCTATAGCTTTCATCCAATCAAATGTATTTTAAAACAATTTGACTAGTTATTGACTTTGCACGGTTAAAAGACTTATTTATCTAAATTTCATTTAGCGGAAATTCTAACACGTTCAATCGGACGTCTATTAAAAAAAATTGAGCGCCGGTGACAAATGTATACGCCCGAGCGGTCGGGCATACGACTAATATAAAAGCTGACAAACGTAAAGTTAAGATTAAAGTTTCAGTTCTATAGGGAAAACTCCATGATTTCCAGGTTTTTTTAAGAGATTGAAAAAATAAAAAGATAACATTCTTATGAATAATTAGGATATCTTTTTTACATGAAATAAAATAATTATTTTTATTTTACTTGTTTTTGGTAATAGTGAGGAAACAGATTTTTGAGCAGTTATTTGGGAGTTTGGGTAAGTTTACAACGCAGTACGTCTTTTGTAATTGCATACTGTGTTGTAAGATCTCACTAATTGTGTGCTTAAACGTTCTTCTTTTTATACGCTGCTTCAAATCACTTTTTTTTCTTCAGTATAAAAAAGTTAACTTATAGTCATTTCATTATCCTTTTATCATTTATATTTTTTAAAGGTCTTCCCCCACTCTTCTAGAAACGAAACACCATCTGAAGCAACGGTGCCTTCTCTTATAAAGACTCTACTAACGCAGAATGTAAATGCCAAACCTACATCAAAAATGGAGACCTTACCCACACCTTCCCACATTAAAACAAATAGCGAGTGAATTAAAAAAAATCATATGACATCAAAACTACCTTTCAAAAGGTAAGGATATCTTTACTCCTGTTCATATTTTTTTTATTTATTATTAGAGTAAATATTTCTTTGAATAAATATTTTATTTTTTAGTTACGCTACAACTACAAAGCGACCGGTGTATGATGAAAATTACCGCCTCCTCCACCAGAAAAGGACACAGTGAATAATGTATAGACTCCATTCTTGAAACACTTGGTACTTCTACTTTCTCATTAAAGGAAACAATGATACAGTTGCCATAATATTTTTACAATCCCATAATGTTCGGGCATCTCAGAAATCCCGTAAATTGCGCTGATGCTACATGTAACAGGACTATGCACATGGATGCCTGGACCAGCAGCTGCTAGTTTCTCCATCTTTGGTCTCCTGACTTACATGTATATATACTGGCGTAAAATGGTGCAATGGACTTTTTTGATCATGTGATCTCTCCGGATGTTTTATGGTCTTTTTTAGACACTCGACACATTCAACACGGATCGGATAAAAAAAAATATGGCGTCATCTATTCCTATGGTGCCAACTGATTTATGCGCAAAACTAAATTATTTTTTTTCGGAAGGGGCAAATGTTTGGTCTGACAAAGTCTGCAGTCGGAACATCGACTCTCCATTTGGACACAATGACGACATCGAATGCTGGGCGGTCTATATCCTTGCTCACATTGAAAGATCTCGTCTTGAAGGTTTTCAAAATCGTTTAAATATAAATTTCTTCTTTCTTTTGTCTATTTCTGGTCCAAATGATTTTTGATAACAGCGATGCTCCCAATTGATATTCGTGACAATTGGGACACATGCACTCTTGACAGACGTGTAGCTCAGGAGAGCGCTTGGCATGTTGCAGAGTAACTCTACATTTTTTACATTGGTAGAACAGCTTACAGGGAGAGGGGTAATTATCTTTTTTTGACGACTCGTTCTTGTTTGTGTCTTTGAAAGCACCTTAAGGACCGACAGACACGATAACAGGAACGACAACTTACTTGTCCGTTTTTTTTGCATTGGTTGTTTAGGCATACATCGCAAGAGGTAGCACAGGCATGTTTATATTTATCTTTGTATGGCTATAAACAAGTATGACAAAAATATGCCTTAAAAAATCCCTGTGTCTTGGCGAGCCTCATTGGTTAATACCCAAGCGGAAGTACATGTGACGTATAATTCATTCTTCAGACATCCATGCACTCGAGCAGACGTGCATGCTACGGAGTTGTAGTCGAAGCGAAGTATAGGAAAGGTAATTAAATTTTTTTTAAAATTTATTGCCCGGGGGGCAGAACCTAGTTGGTTCTTTTTGGCCTGGGTGGCCGTTTTGTTCGCGTCGGTTGACAATGGTTTTCTCGGGGTGTCAATTTCAACTGTTATCCTCCCAAACAGGCACTATTTATTTTGTTATACTGAATGTCTTTTTTTAAAATTTTTAAGAAAATTTTACTGCTTTTATATAGGAATAACGTGAATTCTACAGCGAACCGTACGCGCATAATGTTCGCGCATGTAACATTTTTAATGTTACCCGTTGCCAAGTGCGTTGCTAACGCTGAGGGTAATAGTAAATATTATTAACTGCGTCTTAACCAATCAGATTTCAGTATTTAACATGAAAGTATAACAATTTCCTATACCTGAGTGGTATGAATATTCGGCCAAGGTGAGCCGTAATTGTTAAAAAAAGTTATTGTAATGAACCTAGGTGGTTTACTGAAAAATATGTGTAAAGCTATTGCATGAACGATAACCTTTTAGTGAAAGGGCTAGCATATATATAAGGAATAGCTTTGAGACACGTTTGCAGATTCTCGAGGCGGCAAGCTGCACGTGCGGTTTATGATTTTGTTAGCTAGACCAGATGTAGACTGATGCATGATAAACTAATTGAAGTTTGAACTTGTTTGTCCATCATTAAGTTCGTAATAAGATTTTACGGGACTATATTTAAACATATGTTAGTACATGTATACTATATCTATAAAAAAAATCGGGATAACTAAGTTATGACGTTATATTAGAGTTATCCCGCTTGATGCGTACATGCGTGATATTTTATTTTTGTATACATTGGTTATAGATGGTGCAGCCTACTATCTTACGGAAGAGACATTCATTGAAAGGGTTGAAGTTCTTACCTGTCATAAAGAAGGTCAGAGGAGAAAGACCAGAGGGTTTAAAAGAGTTTGCGCGTATTTCTAAGGAAAAGAAGACAGACGTCTTAAAGTTGGATGAGATAGAAAATAGAGTCGATTCATTGACAGGGGAAAACATGATTGAGCTTTTTGAACAAGCTGGTAGGGGTTGTTTCTTAAATAATTATTGAAGTGGTTATGTGATGGTTAGAAAATAATATAATGTTGTAAATTCTGTTGCAAATAAGCAAGGCTACAGTGAGAAATTTGACAGTTTTTCCGAGAAAGCCTAAAAAAAAAAAAATTATTCATACATTCAATGTTCAGAGAGTTCTGCTTGATCAAAGAGAATGTTGTTTGCTGGGCATGGGCAACAATTGTTACACATTCTGTACAAGATCCTTTTTCTTCGGTAAACGATACAACTTGTGATTGTAAGCAGAATCACTGAAATAAAATATTTAATAAAAAATTAAAAAAAAAACAATATACCAATCTATGCAGTGTGGTCCTTAGGGAACTCCTGCATTGGCAAGTTATGTACCAATCTACTTTCTTGACGCATATATTTTCTGATAAGGTGTAACAACATTCCCACGAGAACAATCACAACAACTGTAAATCAAGTGAAGAGCATGTACAACATGTAACATGTTGAAAGAAAGAGATAGACAAAGCATAAAAGGTCATGATTTAAAACAAATTACCGATTACAGCTCCAAAAATGTAACTGAGGATTTCCCCCACTCCAGGCTCTTGTTCTGGACTGTTATGTCTGGTAACAGTCACAATGGAAGTTGCAGTGGTTGAGGTGAAGTCTCCTGTGGTGGGGGTGAAGTCTGCTTTGGTGGGGGTGGAGTCTGCTTTGGTAGGGGTGAAGTCTGCTTTGGTAGGGGTGACCGAGTGGAGAGTAGAGGCGGGAGTAGAAGTCGTCATCTTCATCTATATAGAAATAGTATACCAGCAATTAAAATCTATTAAAATATAATTTTTTTCAATTATGTATGCTAAAATGAATACACGTCATTCAAGTGACGGGTCAAAGTCTTAAACATGGAAAATCACGCCCCTTAATGACCCCTATTTTATTTAGTTTTTATTTACGCATTATGAATTTTGTCTGCTAAGATATACTACAGGAAAAGTATACTAACACTAAAAATGCATCAAACATATTTATTTATCATCAATTGTATTGAAACGAAGCACCACGTTTACAGGTCAAAGTCTACAGCGGAAAATCCCCCATATCACAAAGCTGTGATACCGACTTTACTTACACAGCTTTGTCTGTCAGCATAGACAGATACAAATGAAGGTGCAAATATCTGCATGCATGATGCGTCTCCCTGTAGAACTTCGATTTTTTGTCAATCTTCCAGAGAACCGTTCTGGGACGATGAGGGTTGATTCCTTCGTCAATTTTTCTACTTGTAGAACCTCTTGCAACATCGGCACCGTCACTTCATAGTTCCCAACACCTCTCCATGGACATTGCAGAGTTGATTGTTTTCTTTGGCACTCGTGGTAGTTTATCTCTATACCCAAAACTAACATAAACACAGACGAGAACAAAACCAACGCTATCTTTCCCGCCATTTTGCTTGGTTTGTATTAATTAACTCGTACGTGACACGCCATTTTGCTTGGTTTGTATTAATTAACTCGTACGTAAAACAATGCAAGTAACAACCCCCCCCCAATAAAAAAGATGTAAACATGTAATTTTTGGGTTTTTTTTCAATCAATTTTAATTAAAAAATCTGTAGTATAAGAGTATATAGATATATTTTAAAAATTATGTTTGCTGAACAGCACATACACAGCATATTGCTGATGGAAATGAATTTTGGAGAATTTTTAACAATTTTAGTGTGTAGTATAATAGCAAACAATATGCATTGTTCATACTTTCAATTTTGGAAATATGATTAATAGAGTGTTAAGTCTGGAGGAGGTATAATTTCACCTTTATCTAAAATGGTGACTTATACTTTCGGTAATGGAACTAACGAGTAATCTTTTTTTCAATCTAGTAGTTAATGTAGCAAAACAATATGCATAGCTCATACTTACTTTCAGCGCTGGAAGTAATTTATGGAGTGTGAAACTTGGAGGAAGTATAATTCAACCGTTAGTAGTACTGATATAAAGCGTCGACGACTTCTACTTTCACTAATGGAAATATTCTTAATCTTGATTTTACATAGCAAGCGACACACATTATAGTACCTGGGACTACATCAGATAAAGTTGAATTTCACCGTCTACAGCATAAGTTCCAACTAAAAGAAACCGTCAATTGCTATCAAAAGCTAGACTTAGCCTGACCAAGCCACCACTTTCTTAACCAATGTTTTTCTTTTCAATGTATTACATAATGATGTATATATATACACTAAAATTTCATATAGCTTTAATTATCAAAATGAGCGAATCCAAAGAAGTACAGTATGCTGTTGGAGAGGAAAAAGTCCTCATACATTTAATGAAAAACTTTGGAAGACAGAAGAGTTGTCATGAAGTATAACGAGGGGTATAAGTACGTGCACATACATGTATATGATAACCGAAAAGTAGAGAAAAATATCCTGGGATCACGCTTGGATATGATGAGTTTTTACAGCTGTGTGAGATAATCAAAGTCATGGACTTAGCGGATGATTATTTTAAAAAGGTAAGCATTTATACCTGTATTTGCCGTCACTAACAAACAAAACATTAAAATTTGAGAATTACCTACATTGTTTTAAAAACGGTACTTTATATTATTCAGCCTCTTTTTAAGATTATATTAAATATGAAATGGATACTAGGGTTTACTTTGAAACAGTTTAGAAATAGTTTTATTTTAAACATCCGTAAAAGTTGTAATTAGCGTTAAATATATAATATGTTCATATTTATAATTAGCAGGTTATTTAATAAAAACACTAAATGTATGTTTTTAAAAAAAAAAAATTCTTTAGCCTGTTCCTCGCGACATCTTTATGAAGAAAACAGGGTGCTTGAGGATAGGATTGATTCCACACCAACCTTCAGCACCACCCGCAGAACCAACTCCCCATCCCACCGAATTGAAGGAGTATTATCTGGAGGAGTTTAATGTGGATCTCCTAAAATCCGTTGATTTTAATCCGACAGAGTTTGCTATACTACCCACTGAGAGTCAGTCAACTTCAAGCATCTCGCTAACAGCTTGCACATCAGACGAAGTTTCAAACATCGCTATCCCGATGTATAGAATTGTCACACCTGAGGAAGAACCCGCAGAGAGTCAGTCAACTTCAAGCATCTCGCCAGCAGCTTACACATCAGGTGAAGTTTCAAACATTGCTATCCCGATGTATATAATTGTCACACCTGAGGAAGAACCTGCAGTCAGATCAGTCAACGACAGCCCACACTGAAGTCTACGCACCAGTTGTGGAAGCTGTAACCCCCGTAAAGAAAGTGAAGAAGGGGGATGTATCAAAAGTGAAGAATACAGGGTTTAAGAAGCATCGCTCGTTTCCTTACCCATCCTTACCTCCGTATCCATACCCCACTGATAGTGAATGAAGTTTAATCTTGTTCTTGTTTTGTCTGTGTGAAAAGACAAATCTGTGGTTGCTCAAAAATTAATGTTTCATTGTTTATTATACAGACTGGTAATGGACAAAGTTTAAACTTTAATTTATTTCTTGGTTTGTCTGTGTGAAAAGACAAATCTGTGGTTGCTCAAAAATTAATGATTCATTGTTATTATACAGACTGATAATGAATGAAGTTTAATATTTAATTTAATTCTTGTTTTGTCTGTGTTAAAAGACAAATCTTTGGTTGTTTAAAAATATTTATTTCATTTTTATTATATGCATAGACAAGAATTAAGAATAAACTTATGTCTGTTCACATTGAGAGTCATTCATTCAATAATTCTGTGAGATTTCGAAGAGTTTCTATGTCACTGTGCCCGTAAGCCAAAGTCTCTACACCACACGATTTCACATAACGTTTATCATCAAAACATGACAAAGTAGTCTTGCTTATGTTATCACAAAAAAGTTCATGATGATCACTGCGAATTAAAGTCATATTGTGGGTGCTTTTAGATCGGTTGAACAAACAGTCTTTATACATCGAATGCTTTAAATCCGTTTCGAAAGACCTTTAGCCGTTTTTTTCTCCGATCCATCGAGAAGCAGCATAGAGTACATCTTTGGTTGAAGTCCTACAAATTCTTGAATTGGAATACCTTAAAAATAAAAAGATTAAACATTAAAAAAAATAAATTAAAGATATAAATCATTTATGAAGTATACACTTTCAATAGCTTTAATTACCTACAGTTTCATTCTTGAACTTCAACACCACTTTCTTGTTTGAGTTGTCATGAAGTGGGTGGTTGGGTGGATAGTTAGACAAATCGAAAAAGTCTTTGTTTCTAGCTATATCCCCATCCAAGTTCGATGTCTCTATTTCATACATAAGGCTGTCCGTATCCGTAAATAATAAATTGTTTTTTATCCATACATTTTTCGCATAAAATTGTAATGGAAGTCATACATGACTAGTTTGGATAGGTCTAGGATGGTCTGTCCAATGTAAACAGGTTTGTTTAGTTTAAGTTTAACTATCTTATTTTCCGTTCCCACCAAGTCTTCATTAATAATCTTGAAACGATCAAAAGAGGGTTTGGCACATATTTTTTTGAATTTTTTGTTGTATATTTACACGATTTCGTAAATTCTCCATCGTCTTCCCAAACACAGCATTGTTCATAAGCTTAAAAAAATCTTTTTCAAAGTCATTTTTTGCATCTTGTCTTTCGTTGGAATTAAAGTCATCAACCATGGTTCTTGTCTATATTCTAATAGTCTGTGGATATGAGACAGTTTCATTCCTAGAGACAAATATAACTGTAAATTTCTATAATGAAGGACGTAATGTTTTTTACTCTCTAATGTGGGAATCAATTTTGATGATTTACCGCGTCCTAGCAATTTCAACCCATCAGTAGAGTACAAATCCCTCCAAAGTTCTTCACTATAGGGGGAGAGTTCTTTATCATGTACGATTTTGTGATCTGGCGCTAAGGGGTAACAATTGTGAGAATCATGTAATTCGACTGGATATATCAAATCTACCTCTAATGTATAACCCATTCGACCATCCATACGTATTTGCATGACATCAAAATTGTAAATTTCTTCTTTCGTCAACCAGCGCATGAATCCGATGGGAAGGGGGAAACGCATGACCCCCCCCCCCCCCAATAGAGATTATTCGCATCCAAATAAATAAGACTTTTGGTAGGTTTGGTAGGATCATAACCTTAAATTTCTGGGTGATTCGCTATGCTATATTTTGTGTTGATCATAGAAACCCCACCACGTAGCCCCAATTCAAAAAAATTGTACATGAGAGGATCGGTGATGAGATCAAGTGAAATCCCGGTCATTTTCAAGGCAGCCTCCCAAGCCAATCCCGGAGATGTGAAATACTGACAAGCATCCAGTTTATAATAATCTAAAGTCATGTCTCGGAAACGTTCAAAAACGTCAGCCAGAAGCAAATCATCAGTTAACACGTAATGATCGTGAAGTTCGCCTAAGGTTTGTAAATTAAAATTCTCCCACACTTGTTGTACATGAGCACAATCTGCGTCAGATAAGTGTTCTTTTTTCAAACGATTGTAAAAAGCTTCCTTGGGTGGCAACTTTTTTTCCTCAAATGTTTCATAGCTATCTATATAATCATAACAATACACATTTTTCCGTAGTAAAGACTTCGCCGTTTCATCGTCTTTGAAATGGTTGCTAAAGTGTTTAAAATTTGAGAATCCTTCGCAAGTCATATTGTTGACCAAGGTTTCAAGTGAACTGCTCATAAACTGAAAAGGGTCAATAAAACGTTAATCATCGACGGAAAAGCTTACGTAACGTGCCATGTTTTGAGCAGTAACTTTTAATTTCTTGTCTTTCAGTTTTCCAATACATTGACAAAGAATGTCTCCATCAAATCCCCTGAGATTGTGAAAAATGACCGGGATAAATTTAGGTTCTCGAAAATTTATATTGCAACCATTACAGGCCGCGCCGCGGAAGTTGCTGTAATTGGGAAAATTAGCACCCCCTTCAACCCCAACATGATAGTGATCGCGAACTTTTTTCGTTTTGTAAGTAAATGCTTGCTCGCAAATATGACAGTGAGTAGCCATTTGAAATTCTTTTTCTGTTTCTGTATTCATCATGAGAGGTTCCGGATCGCCGAGGATGTCTTTGATATTATTTTCCTCTTGCAATAAATTCTCCAGAAAGTGTTTGACTACATTTTCTCCCGATTTTCCTCTGTGTACAACAGGTGGTTTAGTGTAATTCGGATTTTGTACACACGACTTGGTATGCATAGCCGCAAGGGTTAAAATAGGCCTCGTGTGTAGTACTGGATGTTTGAGGATCTGGGACGCAGGTATCTATTTTCTGTACTAATGTTTCAAAATCGCAGTAAATCACAAAAGGTACTCCCAATTTCTTGTAGAAATTTTCAAACTTTAATATGTTATCTTTGCCATCGACTGGGTATTCTACCTTCTGACAACTGAATTGCTTACAGTAGGGTAAATGGTCTTTCAACAGATCTTCTCTGATAAAACCATGTAAACAACGTCGACAAAAGTAATGCTTTCTCTTGGCACGTTTAGTTGACCCCAGGACACGATTCAAGTCTTTAATGAGACAGTAGTGACTATTCCCATCTTGTTCAACGTATAACAAGTCGACGTTCGCATTAGCTGACTCTAACTCGGAAATGTACAAAGGGAAAAAGTCATTCTCATATCCGAAGACGTTTATGGATATATTATTCTGTTTCTCAAACTTCTGAATTTTAGAGATGGGTGTGGGAAAGGTG
This sequence comes from Magallana hongkongensis, assembly GCA_015776775.1. NCBI lineage: Eukaryota > Metazoa > Mollusca > Bivalvia > Ostreida > Ostreidae > Magallana > Magallana hongkongensis. The sequence continues at coordinate 11,577 of VIAA01000242.1, forward strand.
ATACCATTTAAATTGAGATCGTTTTCATATGGATAATACTGTTGAATGTACACACTTTCGCAACCTATTTTCCTTTTTAAATTACTCATTTCAAGTTATGAATCACTGTTGTTTCACAAATACAATTTAAGCAACATCCACCTCCATGGCCATTGACTGAATGATAAACATTTTATCAATCCTTATCCTAAAATAATAAATTCTCTAAGAGTAAATTCCGGAGATACTGCGCATGATTTATTTTTCGCGCTCAGCACCTGCGCTTTTTTGGCGCAAAATCCTTTTAAATATCCTTTTAAAAAATCACCCATAGTGACGAAAGAAAAAATCCTAAAAATGAATTCTTTTGGATAGTTTATTACTTCTAATGGTACATAGTTACGATAAATAACAAACTCAGAAAATTACTATGTTTAATTTAAATAATTTTAATTAAGGATATATACACTAAATATGTGTATAATTCACGGCTTTTGGACATGTTTAGACAGTAATTATAAAAACAGTAGATGTACCATAGCTGCGGTAAATTTCTTTTGATCTTAACTGTGGGTATCTGTACATAACCACTGATACCCAGTAGGCGTGGTAAAACTTCACTAATAAAACCATGACGCAACACATCATTTGCATATTTTTTTTCATTGCAAATTGACATCAATTTTATCCAACAAAAAATGACAAACAAATCTAGTGCGTGTTTCGCCTATCAGGCTGTATGTGTAAGCATAACTAGTTCACACACGGCATTTAACAAATAAAAAATACTCAACACTTAAGACACTTTCAAAGGTTGAAATATACTTTACAGTTATTGAACATGTTTTTACAATCTCCACACTTCGGATTTTCAATTCCATCCAAGATTTTGGCCTTTTTGCTGACTGGTTCATTTGGCTCCAATGCATTGGAAATATCACGCAGCATCTCTTCACTCGGACGCTTATATTTACGGACACTCTCGATGGATCTATGTCCTGTGCGTTCCATGATTTCCTGTTCCGGAACCCCGGCTTGGTAAAGAGCGGTTGCACAGGTGCGCTTACCCGAATGATTAGAGAAGAATCCGGGAATTCCGGCTTTGTCGCACATATTTTTCATAATTGTAGATAATTTGTTGACTGTTTTCTGTCGAATTGAGCAAATCTTTCAAGTCATTATCATTAACAAAATGTTCATAGCGACCCACCGGCATGCTAGATCCTCCCTCTTTTTTCGCAAGGAGGTCAAAATCCACAAAGTAGTTCGATTCCATGTCGGCAGGTCCGGGATTGAACAAGTCGATCGCTTGAGACAACGCGATGTTCTCCAACAAATGTTCGCACTCAATCTCCTTCTCTCTCTGCTCACTTGCTTGCGAAAGAGTAATATCGTCAATTGTGGTGTCCCATAGCCCACCCAAATCAAAAAAACCCTCGCATGTGTCGTCTACTTCCATTTCTTTTGATATGTCGTCCTTTCTTGTCGACTTCTAAGCGGGAAATGAAGAGCCAACATTTCTCTTTGTGCGTGCTATATGATTTTTGGTTGCTCTGATACATGTGACTTAAACTGCGCGTCCGAGTGACATTTTTGACCCGCCTTCGTCCTTCTGTACATAACCAATTAAAACCTATTGTATAACTATTACTTATAATACAGTTATTATCTGGTCACCTTGTAATTCTGTGGAGGTATGTCGTGACAGAGCGGTGTTTTTGAAGTGAGAATAAATTTACCGGGTTGAGTTAAAAAGAAACCTACGTCATATGAACATGATGAACTAGGTTAAAAACATGGTGTACTGTCACTAAATGTCAGCCTCTTAAATTTTAAAGGATATTTCATTTTTCCAATTACAAAATTTAAAAGTTAAAAATAGAAAACTCATACAAGTTAATCATTACCACCTCCCGGAAAACCATTTTTATTCCAATCACCACCTCAAGATGTTAAGAACTGCAATCAATACACATCAATGACCGAGATTAAAATCAACATGGCTGGTGAATACCTTGCGTTTTCGTAAGTTTTCTTTAATGATGTCTAACAATCGTTTACTGTTTTTAAAGCAAAAATTGTGTTTTGTTGTAAATGCATTACATGTATACGCTGTGCTAGTTTGATGCATAGCACATATTCGTAGCTTAAAATATGCACAGAAATGCTAAAACCTGTCGTTCTTATAGCCCTTGCGTCTATAGCTTTCATTCCAATCAAATGTATTTTAAAACAATTTGACTAGTTTATTGACTTTGCACGGTAAAAGACTTTATTTATCTAAATTTCATTTAGCGGAAATTCTAACACGTTCAATCGGACGTCTATTAAAAAAAAATTGAGCGCCGGTGACAAAATGTATACGCCCGAGCGGTCGGGCATACGACTAATATAAAAGCTGACAAACGTAAAGTTAAGATTAAAGTTTCAGTTCTATAGGGAAAACTCCATGATTTCCAGGTTTTTTTAAGAGATTGAAAAAAATAAAAAGATAACATTCTTATGAATAATTAGGATATCTTTTTTACATGAAATAAAATAATTATTTTTATTTTACTTGTTTTGGTAATAGTGAGGAAACAGATTTTGAGCAGTTATTTGGGAGTTTGGGTAAGTTTACAACGCAGTACGTCTTTTGTAATTGCATACTGTGTTGTAAGATCTCACTAATTGTGTGCTTAAAACGTTCTTCTTTTTATACGCTGCTTCAAATCACTTTTTTTTCTTCAGTATAAAAAAAGTTAACTTATAGTCATTTCATTATCCTTTTATCATTTATATTTTTTAAAGGTCTTCCCCCACTCTTCTTAGAAACGAAACACCATCTGAAGCAACGGTGCCTTCTCTTATAAAGACTCTACTAACGCAGAATGTAAATGCCAAACCTACATCAAAAATGGAGACCTTACCCACACCTTCCCACATTAAAACAAATAGCGAGTGAATTAAAAAAAATCATATGACATCAAAACTACCTTTCAAAAGGTAAGGATATCTTTACTCCTTGTTCATATTTTTTTTATTTATTATTAGAGTAAATATTTCTTTGAATAAATATTTTATTTTTTAGTTACGCTACAACTACAAAGCGACCGGTGTATGATGAAAATTACCGCCTCCTCCACCAGAAAAGGACACAGTGAATAATGTATAAGACTCCATTCTTGAAACACTTTGGTACTTCTACTTTCTCATTAAAGGAAACAATGATACAGTTGCCATAATATTTTTACAATACCCATAATGTTCGGGCATCTCAGAAATCCCGTAAATTGCGCTGATGCTACATGTAACAGGACTATGCAAATGGATGCCTGGACCAGCAGCTGCTAGTTTCTCCATCTTTGGTCTCCTGACTTACATGTATATATACTGGCGTAAAATGGTGCAATGGACTTTTTTGATCATGTGATCTCTCCGGATGTTTTATGGTCTTTTTTAGACACTCGACACATTCAACACGGATCGGATAAAAAAAAATATGGCGTCATCTATTCCTATGGTGCCAACTGATTTATGCGCAAAACTTAAATTATTTTTTTTCGGAAGGGGCAAATGTTTGGTCTGACAAAGTCTGCAGTCGGAACATCGACTCTCCATTTGGACACAATGACGACATCGAATGCTGGGCGGTCTATATCCTTGCTCACATTGAAAGATCTCGTCTTGAAGGTTTTCAAAATCGTTAAATATAAATTTCTTCTTTCTTTTGTCTATTTCTGGTCCAAATGATTTTTGATAACAGCGATGCTCCCAATTGATATTCGTGACAATTGGGACACATGCACTCTTGACAGACGTGTAGCTCAGGAGAGCGCTTGGCATGTTGCAGAGTAACTCTACATTTTTTACATTGGTAGAACAGCTTACAGGGAGAGGGGTAATTATCTTTTTTTGACGACTCGTTCTTGTTTGTGTCTTTGAAAGCACCTTAAGGACCGACAGACACGATAACAGGAACGACAACTTACTTGTCCGTTTTTTTGCATTGGTTGTTTAGGCATACATCGCAAGAGGTAGCACAGGCATGTTTATATTTATCTTTGTATGGCTATAAACAAGTATGACAAAAATATGCCTTAAAAAATCCCTGTGTCTTGGCGAGCCTCATTGGTTAATACCCAAGCGGAAGTACATGTGACGTATAATTCATTCTTCAGACATCCATGCACTCGAGCAGACGTGCATGCTACGGAGTTGTAGTCGAAGCGAAGTATAGGAAAGGTAATTAAATTTTTTTTAAAATTTATTGCCCGGGGGGCAGAACCTAGTTGGTTCTTTTTGGCCTGGGTGGCCGTTTTGTTCGCGTCGGTTGACAATGGTTTTCTCGGGGTGTCAATTTCAACTGTTATCCTCCCAAACAGGCACTATTTATTTTGTTATACTGAATGTCTTTTTTTAAAATTTTTAAGAAAATTTTACTGCTTTTATATAGGAATAACGTGAATTCTACAGCGAACCGTACGCGCATAATGTTCGCGCATGTAACATTTTTAATGTTACCCGTTGCCAAGTGCGTTGCTAACGCTGAGGGTAATAGTAAATATTATTAACTGCGTCTTAACCAATCAGATTTCAGTATTTAACATGAAAGTATAACAATTTCCTATACCTGAGTGGTATGAATATTCGGCCAAGGTGAGCCGTAATTGTTAAAAAAAGTTATTGTAATGAACCTAGGTGGTTTACTGAAAAATATGTGTAAAGCTATTGCATGAACGATAACCTTTTAGTGAAAGGGCTAGCATATATATAAGGAATAGCTTTGAGACACGTTTGCAGATTCTCGAGGCGGCAAGCTGCACGTGCGGTTTATGATTTTGTTAGCTAGACCAGATGTAGACTGATGCATGATAAACTAATTGAAGTTTGAACTTGTTTGTCCATCATTAAGTTCGTAATAAGATTTTACGGGACTATATTTAAACATATGTTAGTACATGTATACTATATCTATAAAAAAAATCGGGATAACTAAGTTATGACGTTATATTAGAGTTATCCCGCTTGATGCGTACATGCGTGATATTTTATTTTTGTATACATTGGTTATAGATGGTGCAGCCTACTATCTTACGGAAGAGACATTCATTGAAAGGGTTGAAGTTCTTACCTGTCATAAAGAAGGTCAGAGGAGAAAGACCAGAGGGTTTAAAAGAGTTTGCGCGTATTTCTAAGGAAAAGAAGACAGACGTCTTAAAGTTGGATGAGATAGAAAATAGAGTCGATTCATTGACAGGGGAAAACATGATTGAGCTTTTTGAACAAGCTGGTAGGGGTTGTTTCTTAAATAATTATTGAAGTGGTTATGTGATGGTTAGAAAATAATATAATGTTGTAAATTCTGTTGCAAATAAGCAAGGCTACAGTGAGAAATTTGACAGTTTTTCCGAGAAAGCCTAAAAAAAAAAAAAATTATTCATACATTCAATGTTCAGAGAGTTCTGCTTGATCAAAGAGAATGTTGTTTGCTGGGCATGGGCAACAATTGTTACACATTCTGTACAAGATCCTTTTTCTTCGGTAAACGATACAACTTGTGATTGTAAGCAGAATCACTGAAATAAAATATTTAATAAAAAATTAAAAAAAAAACAATATACCAATCTATGCAGTGTGGTCCTTAGGGAACTCCTGCATTGGCAAGTTATGTACCAATCTACTTTCTTGACGCATATATTTTCTGATAAGGTGTAACAACATTCCCACGAGAACAATCACAACAACTGTAAATCAAGTGAAGAGCATGTACAACATGTAACATGTTGAAAGAAAGAGATAGACAAAGCATAAAAGGTCATGATTTAAAACAAATTACCGATTACAGCTCCAAAAATGTAACTGAGGATTTCCCCCACTCCAGGCTCTTGTTCTGGACTGTTATGTCTGGTAACAGTCACAATGGAAGTTGCAGTGGTTGAGGTGAAGTCTCCTGTGGTGGGGGTGAAGTCTGCTTTGGTGGGGGTGGAGTCTGCTTTGGTAGGGGTGAAGTCTGCTTTGGTAGGGGTGACCGAGTGGAGAGTAGAGGCGGGAGTAGAAGTCGTCATCTTCATCTATATAGAAATAGTATACCAGCAATTAAAATCTATTAAAATATAATTTTTTTCAATTATGTATGCTAAAATGAATACACGTCATTCAAGTGACGGGTCAAAGTCTTAAACATGGAAAATCACGCCCCTTAATGACCCCTATTTTATTTAGTTTTTATTTACGCATTATGAATTTTGTCTGCTAAGATATACTACAGGAAAAGTATACTAACACTAAAAATGCATCAAACATATTTATTTATCATCAATTGTATTGAAACGAAGCACCACGTTTACAGGTCAAAGTCTACAGCGGAAAATCCCCCATATCACAAAGCTGTGATACCGACTTTACTTACACAGCTTTGTCTGTCAGCATAGACAGATACAAATGAAGGTGCAAATATCTGCATGCATGATGCGTCTCCCTGTAGAACTTCGATTTTTTGTCAATCTTCCAGAGAACCGTTCTGGGACGATGAGGGTTGATTCCTTCGTCAATTTTTCTACTTGTAGAACCTCTTGCAACATCGGCACCGTCACTTCATAGTTCCCAACACCTCTCCATGGACATTGCAGAGTTGATTGTTTTCTTTGGCACTCGTGGTAGTTTATCTCTATACCCAAAACTAACATAAACACAGACGAGAACAAAACCAACGCTATCTTTCCCGCCATTTTGCTTGGTTTGTATTAATTAACTCGTACGTGACACGCCATTTTGCTTGGTTTGTATTAATTAACTCGTACGTAAAACAATGCAAGTAACAACCCCCCCCAATAAAAAAGATGTAAACATGTAATTTTTGGGTTTTTTTTCAATCAATTTTAATTAAAAAATCTGTAGTATAAGAGTATATAGATATATTTTAAAAATTATGTTTGCTGAACAGCACATACACAGCATATTGCTGATGGAAATGAATTTTGGAGAATTTTTAACAATTTTAGTGTGTAGTATAATAGCAAACAATATGCATTGTTCATACTTTCAATTTTGGAAATATGATTAATAGAGTGTTAAGTCTGGAGGAGGTATAATTTCACCTTTATCTAAAATGGTGACTTATACTTTCGGTAATGGAACTAACGAGTAATCTTTTTTTCAATCTAGTAGTTAATGTAGCAAAACAATATGCATAGCTCATACTTACTTTCAGCGCTGGAAGTAATTTATGGAGTGTGAAACTTGGAGGAAGTATAATTCAACCGTTAGTAGTACTGATATAAAGCGTCGACGACTTCTACTTTCACTAATGGAAATATTCTTAATCTTGATTTTACATAGCAAGCGACACACATTATAGTACCTGGGACTACATCAGATAAAGTTGAATTTCACCGTCTACAGCATAAGTTCCAACTAAAAGAAACCGTCAATTGCTATCAAAAGCTAGACTTAGCCTGACCAAGCCACCACTTTCTTAACCAATGTTTTTCTTTTCAATGTATTACATAATGATGTATATATATACACTAAAATTTCATATAGCTTTAATTATCAAAATGAGCGAATCCAAAGAAGTACAGTATGCTGTTGGAGAGGAAAAAGTCCTCATACATTTAATGAAAAACTTTGGAAGACAGAAGAGTTGTCATGAAGTATAACGAGGGGTATAAGTACGTGCACATACATGTATATGATAACCGAAAAGTAGAGAAAAATATCCTGGGATCACGCTTGGATATGATGAGTTTTTACAGCTGTGTGAGATAATCAAAGTCATGGACTTAGCGGATGATTATTTTAAAAAGGTAAGCATTTATACCTGTATTTGCCGTCACTAACAAACAAAACATTAAAATTTGAGAATTACCTACATTGTTTTAAAAACGGTACTTTATATTATTCAGCCTCTTTTTAAGATTATATTAAATATGAAATGGATACTAGGGTTTACTTTGAAACAGTTTAGAAATAGTTTTATTTTAAACATCCGTAAAAGTTGTAATTAGCGTTAAATATATAATATGTTCATATTTATAATTAGCAGGTTATTTAATAAAAACACTAAATGTATGTTTTTAAAAAAAAAAAATTCTTTAGCCTGTTCCTCGCGACATCTTTATGAAGAAAACAGGGTGCTTGAGGATAGGATTGATTCCACACCAACCTTCAGCACCACCCGCAGAACCAACTCCCCATCCCACCGAATTGAAGGAGTATTATCTGGAGGAGTTTAATGTGGATCTCCTAAAATCCGTTGATTTTAATCCGACAGAGTTTGCTATACTACCCACTGAGAGTCAGTCAACTTCAAGCATCTCGCTAACAGCTTGCACATCAGACGAAGTTTCAAACATCGCTATCCCGATGTATAGAATTGTCACACCTGAGGAAGAACCCGCAGAGAGTCAGTCAACTTCAAGCATCTCGCCAGCAGCTTACACATCAGGTGAAGTTTCAAACATTGCTATCCCGATGTATATAATTGTCACACCTGAGGAAGAACCTGCAGTCAGATCAGTCAACGACAGCCCACACTGAAGTCTACGCACCAGTTGTGGAAGCTGTAACCCCCGTAAAGAAAGTGAAGAAGGGGGATGTATCAAAAGTGAAGAATACAGGGTTTAAGAAGCATCGCTCGTTTCCTTACCCATCCTTACCTCCGTATCCATACCCCACTGATAGTGAATGAAGTTTAATCTTGTTCTTGTTTTGTCTGTGTGAAAAGACAAATCTGTGGTTGCTCAAAAATTAATGTTTCATTGTTTATTATACAGACTGGTAATGGACAAAGTTTAAACTTTAATTTATTTCTTGGTTTGTCTGTGTGAAAAGACAAATCTGTGGTTGCTCAAAAATTAATGATTCATTGTTATTATACAGACTGATAATGAATGAAGTTTAATATTTAATTTAATTCTTGTTTTGTCTGTGTTAAAAGACAAATCTTTGGTTGTTTAAAAATATTTATTTCATTTTTATTATATGCATAGACAAGAATTAAGAATAAACTTATGTCTGTTCACATTGAGAGTCATTCATTCAATAATTCTGTGAGATTTCGAAGAGTTTCTATGTCACTGTGCCCGTAAGCCAAAGTCTCTACACCACACGATTTCACATAACGTTTATCATCAAAACATGACAAAGTAGTCTTGCTTATGTTATCACAAAAAAGTTCATGATGATCACTGCGAATTAAAGTCATATTGTGGGTGCTTTTAGATCGGTTGAACAAACAGTCTTTATACATCGAATGCTTTAAATCCGTTTCGAAAGACCTTTAGCCGTTTTTTTCTCCGATCCATCGAGAAGCAGCATAGAGTACATCTTTGGTTGAAGTCCTACAAATTCTTGAATTGGAATACCTTAAAAATAAAAAGATTAAACATTAAAAAAAATAAATTAAAGATATAAATCATTTATGAAGTATACACTTTCAATAGCTTTAATTACCTACAGTTTCATTCTTGAACTTCAACACCACTTTCTTGTTTGAGTTGTCATGAAGTGGGTGGTTGGGTGGATAGTTAGACAAATCGAAAAAGTCTTTGTTTCTAGCTATATCCCCATCCAAGTTCGATGTCTCTATTTCATACATAAGGCTGTCCGTATCCGTAAATAATAAATTGTTTTTTATCCATACATTTTTCGCATAAAATTGTAATGGAAGTCATACATGACTAGTTTGGATAGGTCTAGGATGGTCTGTCCAATGTAAACAGGTTTGTTTAGTTTAAGTTTAACTATCTTATTTTCCGTTCCCACCAAGTCTTCATTAATAATCTTGAAACGATCAAAAGAGGGTTTGGCACATATTTTTTTGAATTTTTTGTTGTATATTTACACGATTTCGTAAATTCTCCATCGTCTTCCCAAACACAGCATTGTTCATAAGCTTAAAAAAATCTTTTTCAAAGTCATTTTTTGCATCTTGTCTTTCGTTGGAATTAAAGTCATCAACCATGGTTCTTGTCTATATTCTAATAGTCTGTGGATATGAGACAGTTTCATTCCTAGAGACAAATATAACTGTAAATTTCTATAATGAAGGACGTAATGTTTTTTACTCTCTAATGTGGGAATCAATTTTGATGATTTACCGCGTCCTAGCAATTTCAACCCATCAGTAGAGTACAAATCCCTCCAAAGTTCTTCACTATAGGGGGAGAGTTCTTTATCATGTACGATTTTGTGATCTGGCGCTAAGGGGTAACAATTGTGAGAATCATGTAATTCGACTGGATATATCAAATCTACCTCTAATGTATAACCCATTCGACCATCCATACGTATTTGCATGACATCAAAATTGTAAATTTCTTCTTTCGTCAACCAGCGCATGAATCCGATGGGAAGGGGGAAACGCATGACCCCCCCCCCCCCCCAATAGAGATTATTCGCATCCAAATAAATAAGACTTTTGGTAGGTTTGGTAGGATCATAACCTTAAATTTCTGGGTGATTCGCTATGCTATATTTTGTGTTGATCATAGAAACCCCACCACGTAGCCCCAATTCAAAAAAATTGTACATGAGAGGATCGGTGATGAGATCAAGTGAAATCCCGGTCATTTTCAAGGCAGCCTCCCAAGCCAATCCCGGAGATGTGAAATACTGACAAGCATCCAGTTTATAATAATCTAAAGTCATGTCTCGGAAACGTTCAAAAACGTCAGCCAGAAGCAAATCATCAGTTAACACGTAATGATCGTGAAGTTCGCCTAAGGTTTGTAAATTAAAATTCTCCCACACTTGTTGTACATGAGCACAATCTGCGTCAGATAAGTGTTCTTTTTTCAAACGATTGTAAAAAGCTTCCTTGGGTGGCAACTTTTTTTCCTCAAATGTTTCATAGCTATCTATATAATCATAACAATACACATTTTTCCGTAGTAAAGACTTCGCCGTTTCATCGTCTTTGAAATGGTTGCTAAAGTGTTTAAAATTTGAGAATCCTTCGCAAGTCATATTGTTGACCAAGGTTTCAAGTGAACTGCTCATAAACTGAAAAGGGTCAATAAAACGTTAATCATCGACGGAAAAGCTTACGTAACGTGCCATGTTTTGAGCAGTAACTTTTAATTTCTTGTCTTTCAGTTTTCCAATACATTGACAAAGAATGTCTCCATCAAATCCCCTGAGATTGTGAAAAATGACCGGGATAAATTTAGGTTCTCGAAAATTTATATTGCAACCATTACAGGCCGCGCCGCGGAAGTTGCTGTAATTGGGAAAATTAGCACCCCCTTCAACCCCAACATGATAGTGATCGCGAACTTTTTTCGTTTTGTAAGTAAATGCTTGCTCGCAAATATGACAGTGAGTAGCCATTTGAAATTCTTTTTCTGTTTCTGTATTCATCATGAGAGGTTCCGGATCGCCGAGGATGTCTTTGATATTATTTTCCTCTTGCAATAAATTCTCCAGAAAGTGTTTGACTACATTTTCTCCCGATTTTCCTCTGTGTACAACAGGTGGTTTAGTGTAATTCGGATTTTGTACACACGACTTGGTATGCATAGCCGCAAGGGTTAAAATAGGCCTCGTGTGTAGTACTGGATGTTTGAGGATCTGGGACGCAGGTATCTATTTTCTGTACTAATGTTTCAAAATCGCAGTAAATCACAAAAGGTACTCCCAATTTCTTGTAGAAATTTTCAAACTTTAATATGTTATCTTTGCCATCGACTGGGTATTCTACCTTCTGACAACTGAATTGCTTACAGTAGGGTAAATGGTCTTTCAACAGATCTTCTCTGATAAAACCATGTAAACAACGTCGACAAAAGTAATGCTTTCTCTTGGCACGTTTAGTTGACCCCAGGACACGATTCAAGTCTTTAATGAGACAGTAGTGACTATTCCCATCTTGTTCAACGTATAACAAGTCGACGTTCGCATTAGCTGACTCTAACTCGGAAATGTACAAAGGGAAAAAGTCATTCTCATATCCGAAGACGTTTATGGATATATTATTCTGTTTCTCAAACTTCTGAATTTTAGAGATGGGTGTGGGAAAGGTGATACCATTTAAATTGAGATCGTTTTCATATGGATAATACTGTTGAATGTACACACTTTCGCAACCTATTTTCCTTTTTAAATTACTCATTTCAAGTTATGAATCACTGTTGTTTCACAAATACAATTTAAGCAACATCCACCTCCATGGCCATTGACTGAATGATAAACATTTTATCAATCCTTATCCTAAAATAATAAATTCTCTAAGAGTAAATTCCGGAGATACTGCGCATGATTTATTTTTCGCGCTCAGCACCTGCGCTTTTTTGGCGCAAAATCCTTTTAAATATCCTTTTAAAAAATCACCCATAGTGACGAAAGAAAAAATCCTAAAAATGAATTCTTTTGGATAGTTTATTACTTCTAATGGTACATAGTTACGATAAATAACAAACTCAGAAAATTACTATGTTTAATTTAAATAATTTTAATTAAGGATATATACACTAAATATGTGTATAATTCACGGCTTTTGGACATGTTTAGACAGTAATTATAAAAACAGTAGATGTACCATAGCTGCGGTAAATTTCTTTTGATCTTAACTGTGGGTATCTGTACATAACCACTGATACCCAGTAGGCGTGGTAAAACTTCACTAATAAAACCATGACGCAACACATCATTTGCATATTTTTTTTCATTGCAAATTGACATCAATTTTATCCAACAAAAAATGACAAACAAATCTAGTGCGTGTTTCGCCTATCAGGCTGTATGTGTAAGCATAACTAGTTCACACACGGCATTTAACAAATAAAAAATACTCAACACTTAAGACACTTTCAAAGGTTGAAATATACTTTACAGTTATTGAACATGTTTTTACAATCTCCACACTTCGGATTTTCAATTCCATCCAAGATTTTGGCCTTTTTGCTGACTGGTTCATTTGGCTCCAATGCATTGGAAATATCACGCAGCATCTCTTCACTCGGACGCTTATATTTACGGACACTCTCGATGGATCTATGTCCTGTGCGTTCCATGATTTCCTGTTCCGGAACCCCGGCTTGGTAAAGAGCGGTTGCACAGGTGCGCTTACCCGAATGATTAGAGAAGAATCCGGGAATTCCGGCTTTGTCGCACATATTTTTCATAATTGTAGATAATTTGTTGACTGTTTTCTGTCGAATTGAGCAAATCTTTCAAGTCATTATCATTAACAAAATGTTCATAGCGACCCACCGGCATGCTAGATCCTCCCTCTTTTTTCGCAAGGAGGTCAAAATCCACAAAGTAGTTCGATTCCATGTCGGCAGGTCCGGGATTGAACAAGTCGATCGCTTGAGACAACGCGATGTTCTCCAACAAATGTTCGCACTCAATCTCCTTCTCTCTCTGCTCACTTGCTTGCGAAAGAGTAATATCGTCAATTGTGGTGTCCCATAGCCCACCCAAATCAAAAAAACCCTCGCATGTGTCGTCTACTTCCATTTCTTTTGATATGTCGTCCTTTCTTGTCGACTTCTAAGCGGGAAATGAAGAGCCAACATTTCTCTTTGTGCGTGCTATATGATTTTTGGTTGCTCTGATACATGTGACTTAAACTGCGCGTCCGAGTGACATTTTTGACCCGCCTTCGTCCTTCTGTACATAACCAATTAAAACCTATTGTATAACTATTACTTATAATACAGTTATTATCTGGTCACCTTGTAATTCTGTGGAGGTATGTCGTGACAGAGCGGTGTTTTTGAAGTGAGAATAAATTTACCGGGTTGAGTTAAAAAGAAACCTACGTCATATGAACATGATGAACTAGGTTAAAAACATGGTGTACTGTCACTAAATGTCAGCCTCTTAAATTTTAAAGGATATTTCATTTTTCCAATTACAAAATTTAAAAGTTAAAAATAGAAAACTCATACAAGTTAATCATTACCACCTCCCGGAAAACCATTTTTATTCCAATCACCACCTCAAGATGTTAAGAACTGCAATCAATACACATCAATGACCGAGATTAAAATCAACATGGCTGGTGAATACCTTGCGTTTTCGTAAGTTTTCTTTAATGATGTCTAACAATCGTTTACTGTTTTTAAAGCAAAAATTGTGTTTTGTTGTAAATGCATTACATGTATACGCTGTGCTAGTTTGATGCATAGCACATATTCGTAGCTTAAAATATGCACAGAAATGCTAAAACCTGTCGTTCTTATAGCCCTTGCGTCTATAGCTTTCATTCCAATCAAATGTATTTTAAAACAATTTGACTAGTTTATTGACTTTGCACGGTAAAAGACTTTATTTATCTAAATTTCATTTAGCGGAAATTCTAACACGTTCAATCGGACGTCTATTAAAAAAAAATTGAGCGCCGGTGACAAAATGTATACGCCCGAGCGGTCGGGCATACGACTAATATAAAAGCTGACAAACGTAAAGTTAAGATTAAAGTTTCAGTTCTATAGGGAAAACTCCATGATTTCCAGGTTTTTTTAAGAGATTGAAAAAAATAAAAAGATAACATTCTTATGAATAATTAGGATATCTTTTTTACATGAAATAAAATAATTATTTTTATTTTACTTGTTTTGGTAATAGTGAGGAAACAGATTTTGAGCAGTTATTTGGGAGTTTGGGTAAGTTTACAACGCAGTACGTCTTTTGTAATTGCATACTGTGTTGTAAGATCTCACTAATTGTGTGCTTAAAACGTTCTTCTTTTTATACGCTGCTTCAAATCACTTTTTTTTCTTCAGTATAAAAAAAGTTAACTTATAGTCATTTCATTATCCTTTTATCATTTATATTTTTTAAAGGTCTTCCCCCACTCTTCTTAGAAACGAAACACCATCTGAAGCAACGGTGCCTTCTCTTATAAAGACTCTACTAACGCAGAATGTAAATGCCAAACCTACATCAAAAATGGAGACCTTACCCACACCTTCCCACATTAAAACAAATAGCGAGTGAATTAAAAAAAATCATATGACATCAAAACTACCTTTCAAAAGGTAAGGATATCTTTACTCCTTGTTCATATTTTTTTTATTTATTATTAGAGTAAATATTTCTTTGAATAAATATTTTATTTTTTAGTTACGCTACAACTACAAAGCGACCGGTGTATGATGAAAATTACCGCCTCCTCCACCAGAAAAGGACACAGTGAATAATGTATAAGACTCCATTCTTGAAACACTTTGGTACTTCTACTTTCTCATTAAAGGAAACAATGATACAGTTGCCATAATATTTTTACAATACCCATAATGTTCGGGCATCTCAGAAATCCCGTAAATTGCGCTGATGCTACATGTAACAGGACTATGCAAATGGATGCCTGGACCAGCAGCTGCTAGTTTCTCCATCTTTGGTCTCCTGACTTACATGTATATATACTGGCGTAAAATGGTGCAATGGACTTTTTTGATCATGTGATCTCTCCGGATGTTTTATGGTCTTTTTTAGACACTCGACACATTCAACACGGATCGGATAAAAAAAAATATGGCGTCATCTATTCCTATGGTGCCAACTGATTTATGCGCAAAACTTAAATTATTTTTTTTCGGAAGGGGCAAATGTTTGGTCTGACAAAGTCTGCAGTCGGAACATCGACTCTCCATTTGGACACAATGACGACATCGAATGCTGGGCGGTCTATATCCTTGCTCACATTGAAAGATCTCGTCTTGAAGGTTTTCAAAATCGTTAAATATAAATTTCTTCTTTCTTTTGTCTATTTCTGGTCCAAATGATTTTTGATAACAGCGATGCTCCCAATTGATATTCGTGACAATTGGGACACATGCACTCTTGACAGACGTGTAGCTCAGGAGAGCGCTTGGCATGTTGCAGAGTAACTCTACATTTTTTACATTGGTAGAACAGCTTACAGGGAGAGGGGTAATTATCTTTTTTTGACGACTCGTTCTTGTTTGTGTCTTTGAAAGCACCTTAAGGACCGACAGACACGATAACAGGAACGACAACTTACTTGTCCGTTTTTTTGCATTGGTTGTTTAGGCATACATCGCAAGAGGTAGCACAGGCATGTTTATATTTATCTTTGTATGGCTATAAACAAGTATGACAAAAATATGCCTTAAAAAATCCCTGTGTCTTGGCGAGCCTCATTGGTTAATACCCAAGCGGAAGTACATGTGACGTATAATTCATTCTTCAGACATCCATGCACTCGAGCAGACGTGCATGCTACGGAGTTGTAGTCGAAGCGAAGTATAGGAAAGGTAATTAAATTTTTTTTAAAATTTATTGCCCGGGGGGCAGAACCTAGTTGGTTCTTTTTGGCCTGGGTGGCCGTTTTGTTCGCGTCGGTTGACAATGGTTTTCTCGGGGTGTCAATTTCAACTGTTATCCTCCCAAACAGGCACTATTTATTTTGTTATACTGAATGTCTTTTTTTAAAATTTTTAAGAAAATTTTACTGCTTTTATATAGGAATAACGTGAATTCTACAGCGAACCGTACGCGCATAATGTTCGCGCATGTAACATTTTTAATGTTACCCGTTGCCAAGTGCGTTGCTAACGCTGAGGGTAATAGTAAATATTATTAACTGCGTCTTAACCAATCAGATTTCAGTATTTAACATGAAAGTATAACAATTTCCTATACCTGAGTGGTATGAATATTCGGCCAAGGTGAGCCGTAATTGTTAAAAAAAGTTATTGTAATGAACCTAGGTGGTTTACTGAAAAATATGTGTAAAGCTATTGCATGAACGATAACCTTTTAGTGAAAGGGCTAGCATATATATAAGGAATAGCTTTGAGACACGTTTGCAGATTCTCGAGGCGGCAAGCTGCACGTGCGGTTTATGATTTTGTTAGCTAGACCAGATGTAGACTGATGCATGATAAACTAATTGAAGTTTGAACTTGTTTGTCCATCATTAAGTTCGTAATAAGATTTTACGGGACTATATTTAAACATATGTTAGTACATGTATACTATATCTATAAAAAAAATCGGGATAACTAAGTTATGACGTTATATTAGAGTTATCCCGCTTGATGCGTACATGCGTGATATTTTATTTTTGTATACATTGGTTATAGATGGTGCAGCCTACTATCTTACGGAAGAGACATTCATTGAAAGGGTTGAAGTTCTTACCTGTCATAAAGAAGGTCAGAGGAGAAAGACCAGAGGGTTTAAAAGAGTTTGCGCGTATTTCTAAGGAAAAGAAGACAGACGTCTTAAAGTTGGATGAGATAGAAAATAGAGTCGATTCATTGACAGGGGAAAACATGATTGAGCTTTTTGAACAAGCTGGTAGGGGTTGTTTCTTAAATAATTATTGAAGTGGTTATGTGATGGTTAGAAAATAAAACTTTAAATTTTTTCAAGTGTTATTAACGGGCCAAACAGCGATGTGTTGGGTAGTTTTCTAGGGTTACCTCCCCCCTGTCGGCATGCCGATGGACCCGACACTAACGAATAGTTTCTTATCGATTACAACAATCGCATTCCTTAAACTCGGGTGACTGATTACCAATCCACCTAAATCCGCATCGTTATTCCTGGCCTGAGACAACAGATCGTCAAACATTTCATGCAATTTGTTAGTAATGTCTAATAATTTTTCCCTGCCACTGTTCGTTGAATTTTACCTTAAACGTTTTCTTAAAAGTTCTATGGTATTGCAAGCTTTCTCCGATTTTTCGTCGGACCCCGATCTACCCCCGTCCTTTGCACTTGTAGAAGGCCTGGCGACGTCATGATCAGGCCGGATAAAAAAAAATAGTCAAATTCAGTTGCAAAATAAAATGATTAAATTACTTACAGTTTCACTATATTTTATCCTGATTTGATTTTGATGAAAAATAAAAAAGATTTACACGTCGAAAGGATTTGTTAATTTAATTTTTTGGCACTTTTTAAAATTTTATTAAGATCGTCTTTGGTGTCGTATTGATATTTCTTTATTATTATCATAATTATTGTTAATTAGGGCCCCGCAAGGATTTGCGGGTGCCCTATAGTAATCACTCTGTCCGTCCGTCCTTCTGTCCGTCCGTCCGTCTGTCACTCTTCTGTCCACAAATTTTCTTTTTTTTTCTAATAACTTTTTTCATGGTTGCCCAATCAAGTTCAAATTTGGTATGGTAGTTCAGTAGGCAGAAATACATATTTTGATGCTAAGTTTGGTTCTCTATGTCTTCTGGTTTGGAGCTGGGGTGGTGGGGTAAATTCCTTAACTATGCATAATGATAATGGGCAAAGAGAGATAACTGCTGAGAATGTTACCATTGTATACAGTATTTGGAAGGCTGTGCAATATTTGTCCTTTGGGATTAATTAACCTTCCACAGGAAGAAAATCATTGAGATTAATTACTGCACTACCTGTGTCTTCAAAATGAACTTTGTATTGAAGTTAAGGTTAATTTTGAATGATGTATAGTATTGTGTACATTCTTAGAAATATGGATTTAAAATATATAATATTCATACTTTATTTTGGTTAAAATACCGTACACAATGATTTATGAAATTTTATTGAATTCTAAAATCAAAATATATATTAAGATATCCTTTTACACTATTTTATTTTTTAATTATTAATTTTATTTTTTTCTGCCTTTATGCTGTTAATTTTAACAGGTAATCAGATAATAACCCCATTCTGTCATTTCTGAAAAAAAAATCTTATTGTAAATTTAGAAGAAAAGGATGAGAGAGCAGAACAATTAATCCCCTGGGATTAATTATCTTGCCTGCTGCAGAAAATTTAGAGGCTTATCTCTATCTGTCATATGAAGATTAATGAACACCTTTGTCTGCAACTGATGTTTGTTTTGAAGTTGAGGTCAACCCTGGGTGATACAATGTATTTGCATTCACTGAAGGCTTGCATTTTATAAAACACCTGTTTAAATCTTTTTTAAATACACATTTCATTTAGTTTTTTTTACAAGACATGAGGTTATCCCTGTTTTATGCAGATACAAGGTTACTATTTTGAGTTTTTGGACATTCAGGAATTATCTTGAAATTTTAAAAATACAGTTCTTACTTATAATTTTCATTTCTTTTTTTTACCACCTTATATATATTGCAGTTCTTTACATCTTATGCCGGGCATTTATTTTTCATCATTGTTAATATAAAGAGGATGGAATTCAAAGTTTTTTTCACTTCTCTATATTAATTGTCATAGCGGGGCCCTTCCTGACTGGTCAGTTTTCTAGTTAATTTATGATTTCAATTTAAAATTTGCACAGTTATTGACAATAATACAAATTATATTTCTTATAGACCTAGTTTTCCCCCATTTGACCATGACAACATATTGACGGGAAATGATGATGCCTGTGACTCCAGCTTGACAACATTTCCCTAATTGGTTAATCTCAACACCAAGCCAAAGGAGGAGGCACAGCCTCAGGCTGGTAGAAAAAGAAAATTTTGTCAAGGAGGTGGAGATGAATCAATGTTTAAAAAATTAATGTAACTGTAAAAAAATATATTGCTTAGAATACTATGTAAATTGCTGTGGACGAAAGTAGCAAGTACGACAAACAGTCAGTTAAAGGAAGTGAACATGAAAAAATTATCAAGGGCTCAAATTTGTCTGTTTGATGTGTATAATGATATCTGAAAACCGTTTAGACAGAGCTTTCCTCAGTAAAAAGATATACCACTTAGAATAACTAATTCTTGCAATCAATGAGCGCTGCCATATTGTTAAAATCATTACCTCCCTGCTGGGTTATCTCTAAGCATCTAAGAGAGGGCAGCACTGATGCTGCCGTCAGTGAGACACATTGCATTTTTACACACGTGTAGTAACAGGGATAAAATGCCATCATCAAAATGTGATTGGAAACTTGAAAGGAATGTAAAGAGTTGTCATTTTAAACAGTGTTTATGGAGGAAGATTTTGGATCTCAGAATGATGCATTCCCACTAGCAGTTAATGTGACATGTAACTAGAATGGAATGTCCGTGGATCAGTGTTATTGTGACCTATTTTTTCTTGCACTCGGGAATTTCTTGTTTATGAGTTTGAAGATTATGTGTGCTACATAAATGAGCACACAAGGTGCATTGCACAGCATCCTGACTTTTAAAAAGTGTCTTAGTCCTGTTATTCTTCTGACAGCATAAACAGAACCGGCGTACATATCATCAAGATCTTATGTATAAAAAAAAACAAATCAGAAAAATTTCCAGGGCATTTAAATAAAAAGTAACGGTAAGAAACCCCACATGGAAAATGGAATTACAATTTTATATTAATTTAAATTGAAATCTAAAAAACAGCATTTTATTTATGTAAACACTGACTGCCACATGCATATCCGTACAAACATCTGGAATGTGATGGTCTTATATTTCACAAATTAATTTATCTATATTCATTTTTTGTACAAATCATAAATAGTTATCTGAGGTTCATTTATAGAAATGTACTAAATCATTGTCTTCTCATGACAGTACACAAAATTTTTCTTCACATCAAGGCATAATTTTTCTCCTCAACTTTTATCAACTCTGTACATAAACACTGGCCTAGTTCCAACATTGACCCAGTCACCAGCAGCAATGTGGCTTATCTACGTCAGAGAACAGATGCATGCTGGGGAATAATGGATTACCTCCATAAACCTTTCACTGAGAGTGTTAAATTGATAAAATCTCTTAATAGAAATAAACAAATAGGTAACAGACCTCATTTTTAAGTTTCAAAAGGCTTTTATAATTTATTAAGCAACAATTATTTTTTTCATGTTCACTTCCTTTAAATTACTACCACCTCCAAATTGTGTGAAACCAGACGCTGTGGCACTTGCTGTCAAACCAAAAGCTCACACTTCTACAGTTACGTCATCAACATGCACAGTGTCGTCATCAGCTCAAACTAGAAACACCAAAGAGAGGAATTTTCTAGTGACATATCGGTAACTATATTTACACATCTTTAAAGGAAGTGAACATGAAAAAAAAAATTGTTGCTTAATAAATTATAAAAGCCTTTTGAAACTTAAAAATGAGGTCTGTTACCTATTTGTTTATTTCTATCAAGATATTTTATCAATTTAACACTCTCAGTGAAAGGTTTATGGAGGTAATCCGTTATTCCCCAGCATGCATCTGTTCTCTGGCGTAGATAAGCCACATTGCTGCTGGTGACTGGGTCAATGTTGGAACTAGGCCAGTGTTTATGTACAGAGTTGATAAAAGTTGAGGAGAGAAATTATGCCTTGATGTGAAGAAAAAATTTGTGTACTGTCATGAGAAGACAAGGATTTAGTACATTTCTATAAATGAACCTCAGATAACTATTTATTATTTGTACAAAAAATGAATATAGATAAATTAATTTGTGAAATATAAGACCATCAAATTCCAGATGTTTGTACGGAGATGCATGTGGCAGTCAGTGTTTACATAAATAAAATGCTGTTTTTAGATTTCAATTTAAATTAATATAAAATTGTAATTCCATTTTCCATGTGGGGTTTCTTACCGTTACTTTTTATTTAAATGCCCTGAGATTTTTCTGATTTGTTTTTTTTTTATACATAAGATCTTGATGATATGTACGCAGGTTCTGTTTATGCTGTCAGAAGAATAACAGGACTAAGACACTTTTTAAAAGTCAGGATGCTGTGCAATGCGCACCTTGTGTGCTCATTTATGTAGCACACATAATGTTCAAACTCATAAACAAGAAATTCCCGAGTGCAAGAAAAAATAGGTCACAATAACACTGATCCACGGACATTCCATTCTAGTTACATGTCACATTAACTGCTGGTGGGAATGCATCATTCTGAGATCCAAAATCTTCCTCCATAAACACTGTTTAAAATGACAACTCTTTGCATTCCTTTCAAGTTTCCATTCACATTTTGATGATGGCATTTTATCCCTGTTACTACACGTGTGTTAAAATGCAATGTGTCTCACTGACGGCAGCATCAGTGCTGCCCTCTCTTAAATGCTTAGAGATAACCCAGCAGGGAGGTAATGATTTTAACAATATGGCAGCACTCATGGATTGCAAGAATTAGTTATTCTAAGTGGTATATCTTTTTACTGAGGAAAGCTCTGTCTAAACGGTTTTCAGATATCATTATACACATCAAACAGACAAATTTGAGCCCTTGATAATTTTTTCATGTTCACTTCCTTTAACTATTATTTTTTTAATTAAAACGGAAAGCAAGTTATTTTGTACATATTTTTATACTATATAAATCAAAGGCCGGAACGGCCACAAAGGCATCGAGCTGACATTTTCTTTTATATAGATTGATAAAATATGATATCAATAATTTGAATTTTTGTACTCATAGTCGTATATCAAATAATACATATTAGAATAAAAAAAGTAAATGAATTATGTTTTGCGTTCTTTAAAAACAAAAATCACTATATTTCCATATATAATATGTTGTGATGCGTTTATAATACAATAACTCATCATAGTTACAAAAATCAAAGAAATTTCAAAGTTAAAAATAATTATACATGTATTTTCTTTCTGCTTTAAACAGTCTTTGAACAATTTTCAAGGTGAATACATTGATTACAGTGTGTCTCTAATTATAATAATAAAACATACTTTTATTTATTTCAATTCCCGTTTGAAACAAGATTACCTATGGTATGGTTGTTTACAAACAAATCCACAACACGTGCTATTTTTTGCTCGACCAAACCGACTGCATTATCGTGTTTATTTATTGCAACAAAATCACTAGATATGTTTATCGCTTACATTCATTTTGGAGGCCGTGCCCGATAACAAATAAATTTACATATCAAATTTTATTTCTCTCGGGCACGGTCTCCAGTTAAAATGTAATCGATAAACTAAAATAATATTTAGTAATGTTTACACCTTTTGTATTCATCCGCCATTCTTGAATAGGCAAATTTATACTTATGCAAAGAGTTATCAATAACCAGGGAGGCAAGGTTGGATTTTTTGTACACAATGTAGTTGAATAAATGGAATAAAAATCTTGTAATACGTTTAATACTTTAAGGAACTTATTATTTTGTGCGCATTTAAAAGGCGGTGCAGTGCATGAATTTTTGGACGATTGCCAATCCAGACGATCGCTAGAAGGCTGCCGAGCATTAGCTCGACGCCTTAAAAAGCACTGTAAGCGGAGAGTTGTTTTCGTAAATTTTGTGAAAATCACACAACAGATTACCAGATGTAAACTTTTGCAGAATCATAAAAAGAACTTTTTATTAGGATCCTGTATACAAACATCAAAAATAAAGTCCAATGTAATGTCATGCATATTTTAAGATGCATTAATAACTGGAATCAAGTTAATACTTGTTGTTTTCTTCTGTAGTGATATTTATTAGATCGTTATGGAGTGAATGTCGTGATATTTTAAGACGTATTTAAAACTGGTATCATGATTCTTGTTGTTTCCTCTGTACCGAGATGGATTGATTTTAAAAACCATTTTTTCTGCGAAACTTTCATTTTTTTTTAAATTTTTAATAAAATAGTCCATGAAAACTAAAAATAATACATATGCCTTTTAAAATGAAATATTAAAAAGATTTTCCAAGTGTAGGTTTAACTGTGACTTACATACTGACTTGACTTTCGAAGTTTAAGTTTAACTGTGACTTACACGTTCAAGACCCATTTGTATAGTCTTGGGGTTTAACCTTGAACACAATGTCAATATAGAGATCTGAACACTTTATAGCGGGAGTATAACGAGGAATGAAATAACGCTAACCATATATGAAAGCACACAAGGCATTACTATTCTGAAGAAATTACTGGACTCCAATGAACGCGCAGCCTTGCTCTGCCTATATTTCGTATTCATTTCTCTAGGCATTATGTATCAAAGATTTATACAATTTTTTCATACAATATGTAGGATTACAGTATACGTCATTATTCTATTTTTGGTGTTAACTGTTGCTTTATCTAGACTATCAGTCTCCACTCCAGCTGATCTGAAAGGAGATACATTAGCCTATGGAAGCCGGCTTCAGATGTTACGTCCAGGTACATCACTGTTCCATGACGAGATGCGATCAGAAGGAGATCGGGAAATTTTAACCGTGGTCAAAAGGGTCAAACCTAAGCATACGGGTGGAGCGTCCCTAAAATTAAACCTTACGAGAAAATGCTAGACTTCAGACTTTGCATTAAAAATAAATAAATAAGCATATATAGACTCCATCAAGGGAAAGACATTTTCGTTTCAGTGGAAAGTAAGTTAATGTGCGTTTACACTCGGAAATTGTTTGTACCAAAAAACAAATGTTTTTCTTCAAACTCAAAGAAGAGTGGCGTTAATAAATTCCAAGTTTGATGAACTTTTTGGAATCCTGCAACATAACGATACGCAATATAATCAGTCATAATAATATTCATATTGAATTAAACAGTAATTGATTATCAGAAAATGTTTAATAATATTTACATATGTTTACATGTATGTGTACTGATGTTTTTAACGAAGGAACTTGAATGAGTCCTTGGACATCAGATGACACTAATCTGCAATTATTACCTTCAGGTGGAATGTACGATAAGCATCATCAAACTATTCTTGGTCTAAATTGTTGGTTTATGTAGACTTTCAGTCTCCCCTTAAGCTGTTCACAAAGGATATGACCAGTACATTAGCCCAAGGATGCTGGTCTCTGATGGGAACCTGACGAAAGATCACTGTACCTTGACGAGATGTGGCCGGAGGAAGAAGACCGGGATGTCTTAAACCGCGGTCAAGGGGGTCAAACCTCGATTGTCTGAGATCATTTTCTTATATTTATTTTGTCTTAATTATTTTTAATTAAAATTGTCTTAATTATGTTATTTTGTCTAAATTATTATTTTTTAATATCTTAATTGCAAAGGATCAAATTATTCTTCGTAAATTAATTGATCTTAACGTAGAACACAACGCGGAGTTAAATCTATACGATGTCTAATTACTTTTTATCTGTAATGAATCCTAATTATACCTGTTAATAACTCTTGTGATTATTGAGTAATAGTTGCAATTGTCTTACACCGGTTATAATTATTGGTGCCATGACCAGGATAGTGGAACGGGATTGAAGTCAGGATCATTTAATAACGGAGGAGCAGTTTCTTTTTCTTAAACGTTAGTTGCTTTAATTTCCTTTCGCTTACGCTGATGGAGATATAGGCAGAGGAAGGGATGGATGGCCACGGGTTTATTGGAGGCATTAAGTGGTTTGGGGAAAGATTAAATTTGTTAAGTACTTCATTAAGCTCATAAGAATGCGCACAGCTCATTAAACCTTATGAAAGGGACCCCAAACAATTTAAAGACTGGATTAAGTCAATTGAAAAATGTGCATATTTGACCCAATGTCCGGCAGATTGAGTATGGCTTTTTGCTTTCAAAACTAGCAGGGGTGCGTATCAGATTTCATACAAAGATTTCTAACCAATGCTCCTAGTGGACAGCAGCAGTGGGACGATTTAAAAAAGGAGTTATCTGCGCGATTCGCAGAAGTGACAGACTCGCAGCATGCATTCATGGTTCTCCTAAAATGTAGACAAAATAGGGACGGAAATGCGCAGGTTTATGCCGACAGGCTTTTAAATTTACCAGAAGAGGCCTTCCCGGAAGGACGACCTTCTGTTCAACGACTGTTGGTGGGCGCTTTTGCCGACGGCTTGGCGTCCGACCGATTGAGGTCGAAGGTTATGCGAGACAACCCTGCGACCGTTCAGGGCGCAATTAATACTGCTCGAGGGAGCATAATCGGTAAATGGGTTCTTTAGAAATTGAAGGAAAAGTAGATCTGGCGTTTCAGAAATTCCCCAGGACGCTGACGGATGACCTATGCGAAACGCATAGTACGTTGTTCCCCGCTGAAACTGAAACCGAAACTAGACAAGATAAGGATTTGGAACTAGAACCCGACCCACAACCAATTAACAAATCCTTATCTAGTTCAGATGAAGAACCATCTGAAAATGTACCCCTGTCAAAATTGGCTAAACGTTATCGTAAAGAGAGTGGTGATTGGTCATCAGAAGATTCCATTCTTTTAATGGAACTGTCTAAGCGGATTAAGCTGCGAGACGC
Source organism: Magallana hongkongensis (assembly GCA_015776775.1). Taxonomy (NCBI): domain Eukaryota; kingdom Metazoa; phylum Mollusca; class Bivalvia; order Ostreida; family Ostreidae; genus Magallana; species Magallana hongkongensis. Next base: position 37,606 of record VIAA01000242.1, read on the forward strand.
GTTTAAACCAGAAACTGATGAACATGAGCCATCCTTTAGCGACGACGAACATTATAATAGTGACAGTACGATGTCTGTTAATGCTTTGAATTTAAAGACACCGAAAATAAAGCGTCGTCTCTCAGCTAAGCAATGTTTTAAGCAATGATGCAACTATTTGCGGCACTGGCGTAAAATTATAAATGCATTGCAGTACTCTGGATAGAGTGGGTAGTTGTTATACTTTGCAAAAGATATTTTTTAACCGCTGAAGTGCAATGATCAAGATTACGGAATATTGATGTGTAATGATCAAAGATGAATTAATCATGAGTCAGGGACTGGATGAATACCTTAGTAATTCTTAATGTAAATTTTTTTAAATTTTCTAGGAGATGAAAACCTGTTTGAGTATCATAATTCTCCTGTTTGCGGTGTCGGATTCCTTTCATTAACGTGAGAATGTAATTTTGGAGAAGCTACACTTAATCTCAACTACGCGTAGCCACTGGATGAATACCTTGGTAACGGACCTTACACCCTCAGGTATTCATTGATGACCTTTATACAGATTTAAATGAAATAACTCGAATTAGTACGGCTCTAATGGTGCATTTTGAATCGCCGTATCAAAGAATTAGCATTCATTAATTTGGTCGTAAGTCGTAAGTTCTTTTGTAAAACGCAGCCCAGGATCGGTATGCGGGACATACTGAAGACCTGAAATACTAAAGACCTGAATGTCATTAAATTTTATATAAATGATATATTTGAATTTCTATGTGCCGTGTCAAATAAAATGACTTTGCGTGTGTATTTATTATATTTCCATGTAAAATGTGGTAGAAAATATCATGAAATGACATTTATTTTTTTATCAATTATTTACGCAAGAATATGACAGAAATGAAAACTTGAATTGACTGGAAAATTTGAACTTATCCATTTTTATTTTATTATGAGGTCCCTTGAAATCATATATTAAATTAATGCATTAAGTTTTCATTCAATACTATGCAACAACAAAAAACCCAAAATGGTTAACCGTTTGAAATTCATAATCTCCAAGAGAAAAATGATGAGTTGAACTTTGTATTAGAGTAATGTACAAATCATGCAGTTAGTTCTCCATTACTTCATACTATGGCAATGATCATACAATTTCCGTTAGAAATGCTTACAGTAACGAAATCGATTCTTTATGATAATAGTAAAATGTTAAACTTCAATCTCATATGGAGAGAACTAATATAGGCTAGTGTCAATCCAGATTTATATACTTATATGTATATTTTTGAATAAAATATTTCTTAAACTAACTTCAAAACAAGTTGCTGAAAGTATATTAAAATTTACCATAAAAATTAGCACAACCAACTCTTATTTTCTTCTTTGTGGTGTGTTTTTATGTAAACAATCAATGATTCATACAACAAATATATTTTTTGCGGCCCATTTGACGCTTGCGTCAATATGATTTCTTGTTACTAAATGAATTCTATTGCAATGATTCTGAAATTGTACCTATATTTTTACATATTTATATATGCATAATTATATTTTGTAAGCATAATAATGAAAGTTTATATTATATATAT
>VIAA01000243.1:0-38903 GCA_015776775.1 Magallana hongkongensis
TGTGTTACGTATATAAATAGTGTTAAATCAGAACAGTAGTAAAAAGTTTATCCGGCAAAAATTTTTATTGATGCAGGTATCAAAGAAATTTTTCGACCAATCAGATCCGCCAATATCTTGTCAAACTATTAAAGATTAAGTGCTATGATGAGTCTCTACAACCTGCAGAGGGAACTAGTGAAGTCAGTCCAAACCAAGTCAGGGAACGGTCCTCAGGACATAGCAGCGACAAGGAGTGGGGATCTAGTTTGTACTGATTACAGAAATAGCACTGTGACATAGTGAAGAATACACAGATAGAGACAGTGATCAACAACGCGGTGTCTGTAGTACCTCCTCTCGTGACCTTCTTGTTGTCATGGTCAGTGATGATGAACAAACAAAAGTTGTACGTAACTCTAGCTCCACAGAGAATCAAAGTATTCAGTACAACGATAAAGGACAACCTCTCTATTCATCTGGTGACAATAAATACATCAGTGAGAACAGGAACCTAGATATCTGTGTGTCAGACTGGGCAGCACGTGCAGAAGTGGTGATCAATCAGGCCGGGAAACTCCGGTTTACCTACACTGGTCCTCCCTCTACTACCAAAGGATCATTTAGTCCATGCGGCATCGAGGTATGTCCAATGCACGATGTTTTATCAATATTGTCGACATCGCAATGCTGACCAATATCGAATAGACATTGTGTTAATGGCATGAAATTGCATTTGCAGCGTACCATTTATATCCTTTGTACATTTTCGAAATTGCAATGTTGACCAACATCGAGTCGACATCGTGTCTACATCGTGTTCCCTCTTTCCTGTTTACATTGTCGACATCGCAATGTTGACCAACATCGAGTCGAAATCGTGTCTACATCCTGTTCCTTCTTTTCTGTTTACATCGTCGACATTATCGATATCGCAATGTTGACCAACATCGAGTCGACATCGTGTTCCTTCTTTTCTGTTTACATCGTCGACATCGTCGATATCGCAATGTTGATCAACATCGAGTCGACATCGTGTCTACATACTGTTCCTTCTTTTCTGTTAACATCGTCGACATTGTCGATATCGCAATGTTGACCAACATCGAGTCGACATCGTGTCTATATCGTGTCTACATCGTGTTCCTTCTTTTCTGTTTACATCGTCGACTTTGTCGATATTGCAATGTTGATCAACATCGAGTCGACGTCGTGTCTATATCGTGTTCTTTCTTTTCTGTTTACATCGTCGACATTGTCGATATCGCAATGTTGACAAAAATCGAGTCGACATCGTTTCTATATGGTGTTCCTTCTTTCCTGTTTACACCGTCGACATTGTCAATATTGCAATATTGACCAACATCGAGTCGACATCGTGTCTACATCGTGTTCCTTCTTTTCTGTTTACATCGTCGACATTGTAGATATCGCAATGTTGACCAACTTCGAGTCGACATCGTGTCTACATCGTGTTCCTTCTTTCCTGTTTACATCGTCGACATTGTCGATATCGCAATGTTGACCAACATCGATTCAACATCGCAATGTTGATCGGCATCAAGTAAACATTGTGTCTACATCGTCGACGTTGTCAATATCGCAATTATGGCCAACATGGTTATATTCTATCTGTCTTACATTGGATATTTTTACCCTGTTGTAATTATTTAACAAACATCGTATAATGTTAGGTAATGATAAATAAAGGAATTATCCAAACTGTAGGTAAGTGTTCTGCTTAACTGACTACAATTTATCATTTTGTCATTGAGAAAAGTATCCTATGCTCTGCTTTACTTGCATTGTTTGTAACAACCAGCGGAGTGATAAACATAACGTAGGGCAGAGTTCAGTCCTAGACCGTTAATCTTGTCTCGTCGGTGGAATTTCACTATCGCACCATTGAAATTATGAATGATTCTACATTTATTAGTATTGTTAGCATGGTTTACATCGTTAAGATTACAATAGTAGTTGATATAAAGTTTTAATGATGTTTACAGAGCATATCAGCTATTTTATTCACAAGCTGACGACATTGTCCACTTTGCATCATTAGTGTTGATATCTATATGTATGTAATTAACTTTCATATTTTACCCCTTCAATCTAGATAGCATCGTCAACCCCTTTATTTTACCCCTTTTATGACAAATTAAGTTGACTACAATGATTGTTTTATCTCATTTATGTGGGCACGAACGTTGCATTTATGAAACTATATTCAAGAAACATTTATGATCCAATGTTGACGATGTAAACTCGATATCGGTTCAACATTGTCGACGTTGCGATGTCGACAATGTCGACGATGTTAACGGCAAAGAAATCTCGGCAATGTTGACAATGAAAACTCGATATCGGTTCAACATTGTCGACGTTGCGATGTCGACGATGTTAACAGCAAAGAAATATTGGCAAAGTTGACAATGTAAAATCGATATCGTATCAATATTGTATACATCGCGATGTTGACGATATCGAAAAAGAAATATGCATTGGACATGAATGGCGGCATCACAACAGACAGCCAGGGTCGGATCCTGACAGCAGACTATAACAACCACCGTATCCACATCCTGGATCAGGACGGACAGTTCCTCCGCTACATTGACAACTGTCATTTACAGCGTCCATCGGGTTTATGTGTGGACAATTTCTTTGTGGCTTAATGTGACACATGTTAAGTGAAGAAAATACAATAGCTGATGTAAACATACTGTGTGTGTATTATATTGTGTGCGTGTATTGTGTGTAAATATACTGTGTGTATGTATTGTATGTAAATAAACTGCAGGTATATTATATGTAAACAAAGCAAGTGTATATATGATGTGCAAATTGTGTGTATGTTAGTATTTGTATTATATATAAACTGAGTATATGTATTTTTTGTTAATGTAATTAATGAAAACAAAGTGTGTTAGTTCTTTGTATTGCCTAAAGGTAAACAAACTGTACATATGACATGTAAGATATATTTTTATTATTATATCGTATGCAAAAGTGTTGACATTTATAAGAGTTAACCATCTCCCCTGGTTTTCCCTGTATTTTGAACATGACTATAAACTGAGGACATCTGTATGGGCGAGAAACAAACTGTTAATTATATTCCTAATATATAAGAAATAGAATAGTGCCCCTATATTTAATGTATACACCACTGGTACTATGCACGCGCGTCAATAGGTCAATCTGAGGTCAGGGATAAAACAATGTAAACAACGCAAAATGGAAGGTCTGTAATCCTCGGTAGTAAGCTTTATGAGGTATAAGACATGTTACCATATAATCTAGCTACATTGATTTTCATAGTATTAACTTAATAAAAAAGGAAGATATTTTTTAATCAAGGTTTAAGGCAGGATATATATATAGAATAATGCCCCGTTTCCAATTTGCTTCTGTTTTTTCTTTTAAACAGGGCTGTAAAAGCTTCTTATATGATAGGAAATTTCAATTCAAGTTGAATATTCTGCAATGAAATAAGATATGTACTGTGAAGATTTATGATAATTTATCATATATTCTGATCACTGTATGTATAAAAATTTGAAACACATTATAATGAAACATATATACACTGCACTAGTGCCTCCATCCCTCACATAAATTTAGAAATACACATTGTTTTAAGTCCCGTGATTACTTCATTTAAATATGGTAGACTTGTCAAACCTCAATGTTATATAAACATGCGTGATATTATACCATGTATATTTATAATTTTTACAATTTTTTCCTGCTAAAGTACGTCTTTCAAATCTAAAAGCTTAAGCAATTAAAACACCATACATTGACAGTGATGTCAAATAATTGATGTTTCTTATTAATGTATGTTGAACGCCATGCAAATGCAATGTCATTACCGAAACTAAAAATTTAATTTATGATAAACTTTATCCATGATGCCCCCAGCAACTACATGTACAGGAGTACAATGAAAAACATACAATGATGTGAGAGAACTAAAATTTAAAGATATCAATTCAACTTTTAGTGACAATGGTGTCAATGTTAAATCTCTCTCTGTTGAATCAAAAAGATGAAGACTATGTAGTATTTTAAAAAATACCATACAAGGTAATGATGCAAGTTCTAATAATTTTAGCATACTAAATATATTAGACAAATACTCTCTGTCACAATAGACAAAGTTGAAAAGTATTTTTAAAAAACTGGGTTAACAAGGTGACATTGAACAAACAGAGGATGCATGCCTTCATGAAAAGTTTACATACACCTTAATGTTGAAATATAAAACGTCTAAAAGCTACTTGTGGGCCTCTGGAAATATCCATTCTTTTGAGTATAATTCTTTAAAAGAACAAGGCAGTGTGTATTTGTTAAGGTGCAAGTCTAATGCCAACTGGAAAGGTATGTGAAACAATTGTCGTGCTAAATAAAATAAGTGGAGATCCAGTCGGTACATTTTTTTTGTATTGGAGGGTAAGTTGCATATTCTGTATGTGTTATTTTTAATTTAAACTTATTTGAAAAGATTTAAATCGTTAAAACGCCTTTTGAATATTCTTATTAAATTGTAAATATCCATCTTTCCTGTTGCATAACTAAATGAATGCATTGTCAGTGCTGCAGCAGCATGCAGTCACACAGCTGGAATACTATTAGGAGTATCTGAATTCATATCTCATGGGTTTCAAGAATTACCAGATGGCCCAGCAACAACAGAAAATTGGCATACTGGATTAATCCAAAGGGTAAATAAATAAACGGATTGCCTGAACCATTATTGTTTGTATTTTGTTCCTATGTGTTGATTCTTTATTTTATTTTTCATTTTAATTGTTAACTAAAAGATGTTCTGAAATAACCAGACAACTTGTACGAAAACATCATGACTGTGCCTTTGGAGCAATCAGCTGGTCTGATAGCATGCAACATAATGGGACAATGGTATCAGTGTTTTCTTAATGCTTTAATATATTTGTTTTGAAATCTTGTGTTAGGTATATAATGCACTGAAAAGAATTTAATCAATGATTGGAATCAAGTATGTGGAATGGCTAAGGTAAGACTTGTATACGTGAGCTGATTAAGTGAGTATGTTGTGAGAAAATTATCAACATTTAAATATTTGTATTTAACCATTATTTTTAACATAATGCGAAAAGAGTGCTGGTTCATGTTTTTCAATGAGATGTAACTTTTTTATTATACACTTAATATATGTAATAAAACTAAGTGCTTTTATATGCAGTAATTGTTTGTATGTACTCCGGGATAAAATTTGTGAGTTTTTTAACTTGATTATCCTGACTTTTCAGGGTCATCATCCAACCCAAAACCATTTCATGACTTTGCAATTCACAAGAAGAAATTCAACAAGGCACAGAGAAAGAAGAAAATAAGAGCTTTTGAGCATGATATTCTACATCCCAATGAGCAAAAAGCACATTTTCAAGATTACCTACAATTGTTTTCTTCTTTAAGAGAGTATAAACCAAATGCCCCAAATAATAACTATACTAACCCTCTAAGGTTAGACCACCAAAAGAAAGTTTTTCTTTTATTTACAAAGAACACTCAGTTCAGTCTCTTCCAGGTATATATTCAGTAATCCCATGGTTTCATCAAGAGAGGAAATAGCCTCTATAATGGATATTTTACCAGAAGAACCATCTCTGCCTGGTACAGCCCTACAATTTAGTCAGAATACGGATAGTTTGACAAATTCAATTAAACTTGTAAAGAGAATATTAGAAGGTAGCCGTGCCATTGAAGAAAGCACTAAAGGTAAGGCAAAATTGTTTTGGGGCATGACTACAGAAAAGGCATCATTACAGCCTCAAATGTACACATTGTTAAAACTGCCACGGTAAGAAAACCCTAAATGTCCGCAGCCTTCTCAAAACACTTTTTGGAAAAATCATTTAAAGGAAACAAAGCTACAAGGGTATGGCAACAAATGTGAACCAGTAGCACTGCGAAAATTTGAGAAACAAGTGAAAATATGTCATGTTAACGCAGACTTGAGAGAATAAGGATTATATCTTTATTGTGTCGGAGATGTTGGAGCCTTATCAGATGGTGTACTTTGTTGCATTGTTGTGGAAATTTTCTTGTAGAAATTCAACATCCCTTTACATTATCATTCAGCAATCCCAATCATGACTTTGAGAAAACTCTCTTTTGAAAATATCGGGTGAAAAGATTACACTAAACAGAAACCATAAGTAATACTTACAAATTTAGGTACAGATGGGTGTGACGAAAATCCACAAAACCCACTTCAATGTATGGTCCCCTGCTGATTATGTTCATGAAGTCATTGAATTTGACCAAATGTACTGGAATACGGTATATGAAAATATTTCCTTTTTTAGTTCACCTGAGCTGAAAGCTCAAGTCAGCTATTCTGATCACTTTTTGTCCGTCGTCCGTCTGTCCGTCCGTCCGTCCGTCTGTCCGTCTGTCCGTCTGTAAACTTTTTTACATTTTGAACTTCTTCTCTAAAACCGCTTATCCAATTTCAACCAAATTTGGCACAAAGCATCCTTATGGGAGGGCGAATATAAATTGCAGAAATAAAAGTCCGATCTGTATTCAAAGCGGAGAAAACCTTGAAACTGTAGAAAAAGGGGGGTGCATTTTTAAAAATCTTCTTCTCAAGAACTACTGATTCCAATTCAACGTAGTTTAGCATAAATTATCCTTATGGGAAGGAAAATATAAATTGCAAAAATTAAGGTCTGATTCTGTTTCAAATCTGAGTTATTACGAAAATAATTATAAAGGAAAGGCGTGTTTCAATCAGTTTAATAGCTTCGGGCTCGGCATCCGGTAAAATGGGTAGACAAGACTTGGCCTGGGCAAAACAAAAGATTGGCAGTTATTAATCTGCCAATCTCATTTAAATTTCAGGATATTTGATGGACCAGTATATTTGTATTTGCTGTAAATATTGCTGCAAAATAATGCGTATTTGGAATTGACGATTGCCGATCTGCCCCGGCTTTTACTTTGCCACGGCCCGGGTTTGCATACCCATTTTACCAAGACTCGTATTCCATACTTCTAAAACGAGGTTCTTTGTTTAAATCAGCCATGACATTATACGAAAAAGGGTCGATCTGACTATGATGAATTTGCTTGTTGTGCAACAGTTCGCGAATGAAGGGAAATTTTTGAAACATGCAAAATATATTCGTGCCGATTTTGTGAAGTAAATTGAGGCTAAATATTTCAATGCCATGAATAAGTTGACAGTTTCACACATGACGTTGGTGTAAGCTTGTTCTGATTTTCGTTTCGTTTTCATTATTTATGCTTTGTAACCTGGGAACTATCGTCTGTATTTCGTGATTTTTACGTATCAAATCAAACAGAGACTTCGGTAAATCAAACAGTTAACTGTTTACCTGCGCAAATTAAGCAAAATCCGATGTATCAAAAAAGGTACTGAAATACAATTCCTTCTATCTGTAATTCGGCATTATCTTTTGCGTAATGGTAGATTAATGCAATAGGTTTCGGCATTTTCTCAAGTTTATTCAGTTTAAATAGAGTTTGATATCGCTGTCGGACATATGAAGGTATATATATGTACATGTATATATATTATTCATTTCGAAAAAATAAATTGTGTTCTTTTTTTGTTTTAGTGCATTATCTTGTGTTTAATTGTTTACAATTTCTATTTACTAACCATATTTGAGTGTTAAGCTTCGATTTATAAGCAATTCTATGTTTGTGCACAGATCTTAAAAACTAAAGATTAAAAAGTAAAAAAAAATGTCAATATTTATTAAGAACATTTTCAAAGTCTGTTCTTCCAGAAACCAACTTTAACAACTTATTGTATTGTTAACTTAATCTTTTTTAGCTCACATGAGTCAAAGGCTCAAGTGAGCTTTCCTGAACACAATTTGTCCGTTGTCTGTTGTCGTCGTTGTTGTCGTCGTTGTTGTAAATTTTTCACATTTTCATCTTCTTCTCAAGAACCACTGAGCAGATCTCAACCAAATTTGCCACAAAGCACCACTAGGTGAAGGGGATTCAAGTTTGTTCAAATGAAGTGCCACGCCCTCTTTAAAGGGGAGATAATTGAGAATTATTGAAAATTTGTTGGTATTTTTCAAAAATCTTCTTCTCAAAAACTATTCGGCTTGAAAAGCTTAAACGTGTGTGGAGGCATCATTAGGTAGTGTAGATTCAGGTTTGTTCAAATCATAGTTCCCAGGTGTAGGGTGGGGCCACAATTGGGGGATCAAGTTTTACATAGGAATATATAGAGAAAATCTTTAAAAATCTTCTTCTCAAAAACTATTAGGCCAGGAAAGCTCAAATTTGAGTGGAAGCATCCTCAGGTAGTGTAGATTCAAGTTTGTTCAAATCATGGTCCCTGGGGGCAGGGTGGGGTCACAATTGGGGGATCAAGTTTAACATAGGAATATATAGAGAAAATCTTTAAAAATCTTCTTCTCAAAAACTATTAGGCCAGGAAAGCTCAAATTGAAATGGAAGCATCCTCAGGTAGTGTAGATTCAAGTTTGTTCAAATCATGGTCCCTGGGGGTAGGGTGGGGCCACAATTGAGGGATCAAGTTTTACATAGGAATATATAGAGAAAATCTTTAAAAATCTTCTTCTCAAAAACCATTAGGCCGGAAAGCTCAAATTAAAATGGAAGCATCCTCAGGTAGTGTAGATTCAAGTTTGTTCAAATCATAGTTCCCGGGGGTAGGGTGGGGCCACAATTGAGGGATCAAGTTTTACATAGGAATATATAGAGAAAATCTTTAAAAATCTTTTTCTCAAAAACTATTAGGCCAGGAAAGCTCAAATTATAATGGAAGCATCCTCAGGTAGTGTAGATTCAAGTTTGTTCAAATCATGGTCCCTGGGGGTAGGGTGGGGCCACAATTTGGGGATCAAGTTTTACATAGGAATATATGGAGAAAATCTTTAAAAATCTTTTTCTCAAAAACTATTAGGCCGGAAAGCTCAAATTAAAATGGAAGAATCCTCAGGTAATGTAGATTCAAGTTTGTTCAAATCATAGTTCCCGGGGGTAGGGTGGGGCCACAATTGGGGGATCAAGTTTTACATAGGAATATATAGAGAATTTTTTAAAAATCTTGTTCTCAAAAACTATTAAGCCAGGAAAGCTCAAATTTGAGTGGAAGCATCCTCAGATAGTGTAGATTCAAGTTTGTTCAAATCTTGGTCCCCGGGGGTAGGGTGGGGCCACAATTGGGGGATCAAGTTTTATTAAGTAATATATAGAGAGAATCTTTTTAAAATCTTCTTCTCAAAACTATTTGGCCAAGAAAGCTCAGATTGGCATGTAACCATCCTTAGGAAGTGTAGATTCAAGTTTGTTCAAATCATGGTCCCTGGAGGTAGGGCGGGGTCACAATAGGGGATGAATTTTTATAGATAGAGAAATTCTTTAAAAGTCTTCTTCTCAAAACTATTAGGCCAGGAAAGCCCAAATTTGAGTGGAAGCATCCCCAGATCATATAGATTCAAGTTTGCTTAATAAATAATAGTCCAGGGGTAGGGTGAGGCCACAATGGGGGATGAATTTTTACTTAGGAATATATCGAGAAAATCTTTAAAAATCTTCTTTTTAAAGACTATTTGGCCAGAAAAGGTTTAAACTTGTGTAGAGGCATCCTTAGGTAGTGTAAAATCAAGTTTGCAAATTCACAGTCTCTAGTGGTAGGGCGGGACCGTGATGGCGGTTTGAATTTTTACATAGGAATATATAGAGAAAATCTTTAAAAGTATTCTGGGAAAGTTTTCGGTTCAAAACTCAGTACTTAGTGTGAAAGCACAGGTTATGCAGATTTAAGTTTGATGAAACCATGATTCCCTAGAGAAAAGTGGGGCCATGAAATGGGGGGGGGGTTATATAGAAATAGAGAAAAATCTTCTTACAGGTACAACAACACAAGGGGCTTGGTATTTACCAAAAAAGAAGAGGTGGATAAAAATTGGCAGATTTTCAATTTTTATTAGCAAGATCTACTGTACTCAGTTGTCAAGATATTTTGATACTGTAATGCTAATTTGATCAGAATTAAGGCAATTGTTGCTCAGGTGAGCGATGTGGCCCCTGGGCCTCTTGTTATAAATTTCTAGGGCCACACCTAATCAAAATGAGTGTTCGTCTTAATGAGTCAGAGACCGCTGATGTCTCAGACGACTTGAATATCAAATGTGGGTATAGTTTAAGATCTTTATAGGAAAATAAGAATACAAGCATTTTATGTGAGTGTAATTGTGGATGTAGAAAATAGTATCATTGGTCATGTGTGTACTATGATCCAAACGAGTAAGAAGATCTAGATTGTCAGTGGTATTGTCCTACTTGTGTAAGGAACTGTGACATAGAGTCAGAAATTCACAGTTTCCTTGAAAATTTGAAAATCAGTTTTCTGGGCACTTGAAGTTTTCGACTATGAAAATCTCCCTAAACCTTATAAAAACATAAAATAAAGCAGTTTCATGGATTTTAAACAAGTTTGTAATGATATGTACATGTTTTTGATAATTTGAAATAAATAGAAAAAGTAATTCTTTCATTTTTATTAAATTAATATTTAATTGAAATTACGGTAAAACATGATACAGAGTACAAGTATTTATCACACAAATAGAACTTGGTGGTGTGTATATTTAGCAGAATTATTTTCCAACTCCATACACTACATGTGACAATGACAGTTGAACTTGCATAACATATATCATGTGCATCTCAATTATTTATCAGCATTAATTTTTAGTTCAGAAACGCCATCATCAGACTTTAAATAAGGATTCTGAAAATTAACACGATATGCACAGGTTTTGAATATTTGCTCGTATACAACAACTTGCAATAGTTTAAGTTCTTGTCTTAGAATGTTGAAAGACTTCGCTTACATTGTTACACATGAACTCGTGCCCTGGAGATGACCTTTGACTTTGATAGCTCATTTGCGGTAAGTTGTTGTCTGCTTGCACTCTTGAAAGAAGGAATAACTAATTTGACACCACAAGGGAGATTCTCGTCAATCGTAAAGCGCCTGTCTACCATAACCTTTTGTCCTGGTATAAGGAAGTCAATAAGGTTCAGGCTTTCTAGTGTGATCTGTTTGTTTGACGACTTTCCAGGATAAGCTTTAGAGATGTATGTCACAGCCCCTGAGGGGTGGATCCCGACTAGAAAGTTTATTGTGGAGTGGTGTTTATAATTGCTGTGAGTCTGTTTATGGTATTCCACACTGGACGTTGCCTCACTAGTAATGAAAAACTATTTTTTATTAAAAGCGGAGAAAACCTCGAAAACGCTTTTAGAAAAATCTTCAACACAATTTTCCATAAATAATCCTTATGGAAAGGAAAATTGCAAAAATTATGGGCTAATTCTGTTTCAAATTTTAGTTATTTGAGGGAAGTCAATCAGTTTATAACTTTGGGTTCGGTATTTTATATATCGAAAACCAGGTTCTTTGTTTGAAGCAGCCATGTTTGACGCATGATAAATGGGTCAATCTTACAAAGATGACGTTGCTTGTTGTATAACAGTTTACGTGCAAAGGGAATATTTGAAACATACAAAATATATAAGTGCTGATTTTGTAAAGTATCTTGAGGTTAAATATTTCAATGCGTAGAAATTTTCCCTTGTGACAGTGGTGTTTTGATTTTTGTTTAATTTCCATTATGCTTTTTAATTTGAGGGGAACGATCGCCTGTATTTTGGAATTCTTACATATCAAATCAAACATAGACTTCGGTAAATCAGACAGCTCATGGTTTACCTGCGCAAAATGAGCAAAATCTGATACACCTTCAAAATATTATTAAATTGGTAATTCGGTACGATCTCTACGTAATGGTTGATTAATGCAACGTGTTTTGATGAAATGCTATCTATTTTCAGTCTAAACGGAGATTACTTTTGCGTTAGAAATATATTGGTATATATATGATGAAAAAAAATGTGCTCTTTCTTTGTTTTAGTGCATTTCCCTTTGTTTTAATTGGTTAAAATTTTCTGTTTACTAACCGTATCCGAGAGTCAAGCTTCAAGTAATTAGCAAGATACAGAACTTTGCTCCAAATGCTATGTTTGTATACAGAGCTGAAGTCATGCTTCAGTTTTTTTTATATTTTAGATGCTGAATAGGAAATAAAAAAGTTAAAATTTTAAGTTGAATATAATAAACTCATGTGAACAACAACAAGACTCGAACTAAGCTTTGTATCTTGTTTATAATTCTACAATTGTCAGACGCTTCAATTTTGGTTGATCATTAGAAATGTCTTGTTTGAAACATCAAATAATTGTAAAGAAAAATTAAAAGAAGATTTGATGTACATGTTTATATTACATATGATCTTATTTTCGGTAAAAATGATATTCCATAAAGGTAAATATGTCAAAGATTAAGTATATGAAAACAATAAGTGTAAAATTCAGATATTTATCTTTGTTAATCTACCGAGGGGCCATATGGAACAATATCCTTTGAACGCCTATATAAAGCCAGTGTTGCTCAGGTGAGCGATGTGGCCCAGGGGCTTCTTCTTACATAAAAGTTCCAGATCCATAGATAAAAGATTGTCAAATTTCTGGAGAACTGACTGGAGCTCACATCAAAGCGAAGACTGCATTCTTCAAATAAATGCTATGTCTGTAAATGATACAAACCACTGAAGAATTCCTCTCGTAGACTGAGTTTTCTGGTGACACAAGGCTTTCTCTTTACACCGTAGCCAGCCAGATTTAATGGTTTAACATATGCTGTGTTGTTCTTTTACAATGGAAGTACTGCATAGGTGAAGCATATGACTTCCATATTGAAGATCCGATTTTTAAAACACAATTCTTAATAAATTTTAGAGACTCCTTGAATAGAATTGAAAAAAAAATCAGGTAAAATCTGGGTCACTTGAAGTTAAACCCCCAAAATGCTAGAAACTCTGCTTGTCAGAGAGTGTTCCTAAGTAGTCATGGCCATTCATCTCTGGTGCCTGTTAAAGTAATAGAGTCAGTTACTTCTACCATAACATAACTCTAAAATATTAATGGTTAGAGTAAGTAAGCAAAATGATACAGATATATTCTGAATATATTTCAAAAATAAATCTAGTCTGGGTTTTTTCAAAAATACAAATTTTAAAATAAGAAAAAAATATATACTTTAACAGTTGTAGATGACTCTTGGACATATTCATGCTGATTGGTAGCTGTTGTACATTTCTCAATGTCTGATGCAGTGTCGTCTGAAACTGAAATATATAAAGCATTCCCTGGAATAAATATAAAACCCTATTATCAGTCTTATAAGTCCTTAAATAAAAAGTTGGTTTTTTTTGATGACAATGTGACAATAAAATCTAAAAAATAACTTACTCTTACTGCTGATCATACAAACTGATTAATACCTGTACTTTCATAAAAGGAAGATGCAGTTACTGATATTAGCTTATTATGTAATCTGATAAGTCTGTCTGGGGGCCTTCTCTTTGGTGTTTGCTAATATGAAAAAATAACAGAATAAAATATACATACTTAGATTAAAATATTTTTGTTCTTTTTAAAGGTATTAAGAATAATTGTGTCACAGTGAATTATTGGCACTGACCATTAAAATCAGTGCTACATATCAAATCAGAAGCACTAATGATTCATGCTATTTTAATATGAGAACTGTAGTACTACCTATGCCATGGGCTATGGCAATACAGTTTTCATGGATTATTCTTTAAATGCATATGACTACAATTTTGTAAGCAGTTCACAAAAGTACAAGATAAATATTAAAACTCTTTCACAAGCCTTTATAATGCTTAGGCCTATATTACTTGATTGTACATGTATATATAAAACCTACACATAATGACATATTTATTATCTTGTTGATATTTAAATAAGAGGTTTCCTTCCTCTGTGATCCATTTGGTTATTACCAAATATAAATACATGCACATCATTATCAACAACACTTACAAATATAATAAACGCATGTAAAGTTTCGGTATTGATAGTGAGTCACCCTTTATAAATGTACGTAGAATTATTTTGGTGATATAAGTAATCATTTAACGTTGTAATTGAAAAGTGTTTTGTTTAAAGGACATATAGACTTAACACAGTTCTTGGTTTAAAAATCCATTGACGAGTCGATAAAATATAAGGATTTAATGGTATCGGTTTCGAAAACCTATTGAGAATCAAGGTTTTGAAATCAATAAATTACATTGTAAAAAAAATAAATTATTCGCAAACGACGCAAAACAATTTGTTTATAAATTTCTATTTTGCACGACAAAACGAAGGTTGAAATTCCCCTTTTTTAAAGGGAAAACAGCAGAATGTAATGACAAAGATTTCTTTCTTTCATTCGACTTTTGGAGTTCAATAATTTGAGTTGATTTGAAATATATATTTAATCACTGATCAGTAGCAATGATACATAAAGTTCTAGAAATGCAAAACATATTAAGAAATTGACAAAACATAGCTAAATACCAAATATAATGTAAAAATAAAAGTGAAAGGTAAAACCAAAACAATAATAAAAGAACATTTTAGTATATATGCTTTAAGTAAGAATTTTCTTTGAATCAAGACATAAAATCTTCAAATGTATTTTTAATTGGTTTAACTCCGTATCATCTGTTAAGAAATCCCCTAAAAACATTCTATGATTGTGTTAATGCATTCAGATTTTTTCAGTCTTTTAATTGTATAATTCATGAATAAATTATTCTCTCAATAACCATTTTATTAAGATGAGATTAACATGTAAGATGGGAACCAAACTTACATTTGGTACTTCAGCAAATGCATATCTTTATATGTATATATATTTATACATATTTACATATGTTAAAAGATGAACGAAACTCGATACACATTCTCAATCAAATTTCTATTGCAATTCTTTTTAGGGGAGAACAACTTGTCCGAATAATTTATTGTCACAAAATATGATACATGACATATAACAATCAATAGTTGAATACCGTTAAAATCAGGCATGGTATATTATATCGCAGTAGAAAACCTAAATAGAACAGCGCACCCGCAATTTAACTTTTCTAAGGGGAATTTCTTAGTTAAAAAACTTCCCTTTAGTAGTTATGATTTAATTTGACGCAGACCTGTTTTTATCACCAAAGCTAGAATTGCATCGCTGAATACATTAATATTTATAACAGAAGTAATTATTAACAGGACCCAAGAGACATGACGTTATATTAGCAATTTAAATGACTTGGGGGCTTCTAACATAGTTCGTTAAAATAAGACAGAAAAAACCGTAATTTTGAATTGCTTGTGTGTTCAGATACATACTTGGACGTTTCTATACAGAAAAGAAGAATATATCCATAATATTTTAAGTGTTTAACATCAACATTGCATATCTAATGAAAATTCAAGAGTTTTCTCTAAGTGATAATTATTCGAAACATATGGATAAAAGATAATACAAAATTTACTAAAAATTCAAGTTATTACAGTTGTAGATTATTTAGATAAATACTTGACTTGACTCTGCATGGTTCAACAATGAAGGTTTTGGTATTCTTCACGTGTTTCTTAAACACAGCAGATAACCATCGTTGTTGTAAAAACAGCTGCTTTATTTGTCTATCATCAATTTTAATGATTGTTAAGACTTGCATACGTATAAGATTTCCAGTATGAACTATTTAATGTTTCAGGAGCTGTATACTATTGCAATGTAGCAGGCAAATATTCAACTCGTGTGTAATCTAAATCATTTAAACTATAGCTCAGATTGCTGCCTTAACCCATAAACATTCATTTGAATTGTCGATAACGCTAACATTTGTTTTAGTTTTTTTTTTCAGATCCATATGGTCAAGCGAACTCGACAGAATTCTTTAAATCTGATGCAAGGTTTGAAAACTGCCAACAGATTCTCTGATCGTTACATCATCCCTCAGTGGTACCGGGTAAATGACGCAATGTTGACGCAATGTCCGCAACTTCTGAGCAGTGGAACTCTTTATCCTGTCTGGTTAAACGGTAACTAAGTAATACAATCCATATCTTAAATAATGAAATTTTGGAATGTTCCAAACTAAAAATAAAACTTTTGTTTTTTCGTACTTTGTCATATTCACCGGATGGAATTGTTTATAGAAAAGCCTGTAAAGTTATGTTCGAATCCTGTTGTGTAAGAAGCTATGACATTAAAATCAAGTATTGTGGATCGCTCTACGCCTATTGTCTGGCTGCTCTAAATTCGTGTCCAGAAAGATACTGCTTTATTAAAGTTATTCATTTTGCTAAAGATAATATATCACAGCATCAATGGATGTAAAAAGCGTCATATATCAAGCACATTTTATAACTTTAATTTTATATCAATGTATGCATTGTATAATGACTGGTATGTCATAAAATTGAAATAAAATTGAATGAACAAGTTTTTTAAAAAGTGAAATTGGCGCTTGTGATAATCCGACGTCCGCTGCACCAGATTCTTTGACAACAACAAAACAGACGATACCGCATTTGTCTAAGTCATGTTCGGAAGGTAAGTTGTGAAACGTCATGATTTAAACCATGATTTACACTAACTGGGATATGTCAAGATGTAAAGTTTAGTCATTAGGGCCATTTTCTACCTCATTTTAACGTAACAACGTTATTTCCAGTTAAAAGAAAATTATAGTCATTGTAGCTTTGGCTTATCATTATAGATCCTTGCATTGAAAGCAACCTGCGTACACTAAGTGTTCGGGCACACGCTGTATGAACTGTGAGTTCAAACAAGGTGACGGCCATTGTGACAGCAGTCTGACCCCGGGCTGGTACAAGGCAGACTCCCCCATGTTGACCCAGTGTCCGGGGCTCTTTAGTCGTGGGGCCATATATCCAGTCAGGATGAATGGTTAATGGTTTAAATATGTATATATTTATTCAGCTTATATGTCTTTGCAACATCTTCATAGTTCATTGTTATTATCATCAAATAAATATCAAAATGTTATAAATTACAATTGTCATTGTGATTGTATTCCATATCAACAAATAATTCTAGTATTCTGTTTAAATGGTATAGTTTGTTAAATTACATGGACTTTAAAAATAAAGTAAAATAAAGGTTAATTGAGAACAAAGTATAAGTAACACTTTGTTAATTGGGTCACCTGTCTTGTTAGGAACGAAGCCGTCACCAGACAGGTGAGTCAGAGGGGATTCACCGGATGTTGTTCTACGTCATACGACATCAAGGTCAAGAACTGTTGTTCATACACTGCCAACTGTATTAGACAACTTGTAACCTGTCTATCCCGCTACTGCTTCGGTTAGAAATTACTGAATTATGACTTGGAACTTCGTGACATTTACTAGCACTACCGAAAGAACACTGTATATATCACCCTTACTTTATTCCTGCAACACTTCCTCGGTTTCTTAAAACTTTCACTTTAATACTTGATAATGCAGTATTTAGTCTTTTCATTTGTATTTATTGTTTGCGTATTTATGATGTTGACTTCTGAGATAATTACTAATATTATTTTAAGTGTATCATGGAGTTATTTAGCACGTATAATAAATAATTGCTAAAATTTTATGTTGCGCTTATTTAGGTAACGAACGCTGTTTTGACGACAAGAAAAAAGACTCTGACAATAATGGTAATTAACTAAACTTATTATGAATATGCATGACGATATTGTATTTAGATTTTGAGTTCTCATTTAGTAACATGAATATTCATTTCTTGTAGACAACAAGGAACACAGTGATTTGAACTTGGAGATCATATTGGGTATTTATCTAGGGGTTTATATTATATATATACTATATATTACTAGTTTTGGTTTTTTTGGTTATATGTATTGTTAAAAGATACAACAAAGCGTTTGTGTCAATCTTCCATCTTTTAATATATATGTGTATTGTTTTAATGATGCTAATTTTCTTTAGTAAATATTAAATAGATACTAAATTAATTTATAGTTTTTGTAGGTTCCTAAGTTCTATATTTCATGAATTTACATTGCGCACAGAACATTTGCTTTTAAATATATTTGATATAGTTTTTGCAATTATAGATAATTGTCTTACATTTCTAATCTTTCTTCTGCTTTAATTACGCTTATATCATAATTGTTTTCTTTTATTAAGCAGACATGGTAAGACAGGATCAGTTGTAAACATTCAGAAATCTGATGGAGACAGAGTCATGACCCTAGTTAATCTCGTGTACACGTCCGAGAGAGGCAACCCACCACCCTATACTCCTTAGTAAAACGCGTGTCGGAAAAATCATCATAGCATAAAGTTATCCTTTTGAACATTTTGGATATTAACGGTTGTGCGCTTTTTTATTCTTGACTGTTGTTATTTATTATACCGATTTTTGAACTGTAAACAAATAATTCTGTACAACTTTTGTGACAATGCAGCACTTGGTAGCATTAAATGTTTCTTGACAATAAACATATAAAAGAGTTTTTGCAATCAAAAATAGAATTGTTTTCATGCATTTTCCATATCATTTTTGCCTTCATGATTCGGCGAGTTTGCCCTGTTGTTCAAATGGAATTTTTAAAAAAAATGAACATAAGATTAATTATTTTATCTTAAAATATCCGTATTTTTCCCTGGATTAACTCCACACACTCTACTTAAAGAAATAAACAACAAATTAAAGCTCTTTAAAGTTATCTCTTAATGCATTATGATTTAAGAGTTTAAATTAAGAATTTGTAAACTTTTGAAAATTCTGCAAAAATCAGTGACCAATTTTACGAATAAAATCTTTTCACAGATGCCATTGCAATGAATTCTCAAGTTTTAGATATTTTTGATTATCAAACAAGAACGTACTTCATTGAATACATGCTCTAACAAATGAACTGTTTAATCAAGCCAAACTATAAGCATAAACAAATATAATCACAAAAAGCAATAATGAATACAACCAAAACAATAAAACGGAAAAAAAACTATCTCTTTAAAATTATTGCGACATTGAATCTAACTTTTTCTTTGAAAAATAATTCTAATAATTAAAATTGGATAAACCTTAATGTGGGACAAAAAGATTAAGAGCATAATTTTATAAGAAAAGTGTGTATACTAGCTTCTTTTGTGTACTTACCTCTCAAATGATACATTATATCTTCCATATTCTCTATAAATAGGGCATCTTTAAAAAAAACAAATGGGGTTGCGTCTCTAAAAATATTATTTTCAAATATTTTATTAATTAATCAAACTTACAAACGTTTCACGACAATGATATTGTTTCAGCGTGAAAAGTATTTTACATGATGTTACATCCTATCGACTGTAACATGTTATTTAAAATATTCGAGGTTATGCAATTTTTTGGCTCAAGTAAAAAATTAAAATAAATTATTACTCTAATAAATACCAAACATTTGAAAATAATCTTTGATTTATTTCGAATTTTACTTGTTAATAGAGAGGTTTAGCAAACCAACGTGTACGTGTACAACGGAAAATATGTGCATTACGTCATCAGTTTGTGTAATGACGAATTTCTACACGTATGTACCCGACTGAACATACGTGTAAATTGCAAAGTACCCGTAAGGTCGAACTTGTAGCCTCTGTTTCCCTGTTGTCTATTAATTTGAATAAATATGTTAACTTTTCTTAAGCCTGAATATTCAATGCGAATGCTGATATCTACCAACATAAATTTTCATTAGCGTTTAATATGTTATTGGAGTTTTATTTGACGCATTTCTTCCTCCAAAACATGCAATGGCTCTGTTATCTTATTAATTTGCGATAAATAAAAATGTGCATATATAATAAATGATGTTTAATAAAATTAACACATGCAGAATTCCTACTTTTCGTTTATAACCAACATTTTCAGCTTAGTAGGAGAGGATATCCATAATAATTATTACATTAAAACATTTACACGTACAAGTACACGTTACAACTGCCAAAAAAGAAAAGTAATTGAGCTGGTACGCGTAGTTCTAACTTGTAACCTACACGTACAAGTACACGTACACGTTGGTCTGCTAAACCTCTCTAATATTAAAAGGAAACAAAGAAATATAATCAACAAACACATTATATAGTTTACGCATATTTCAGTATATTCGTTTTAACAAACGCTTGAAAATGGATGGATTGGTGAAACAAATGCCATGCCTTTTATATTGAAAAACAGATATAGTAATTAACATTGTCAAATAACAAACGAATATTTATTTTAATTTATTTTCTTGGATTTGAACGTCCTAAAATCATTTGGCGGCAAATAGTTGATCAAGATGATCGTACATTTTCCTGAAATCCTGATGGGGAGGCAACATTCTTGTAGAGGTTGCCGACGGCGGTCTCGAGAATTTTTCGGCTGGCAAATCAAATTTGAATAGGTCAGTGGGGTCCATTGTCTTGTTGCTGTCTGGGTAAATATTCACGTCATCTTCTATGGAAGTGTCGAGAGTTGAATGCTCACTATCTTTCCTAAAAGCAAAGAAATTAACATTATGTTAAACTATAATAAACTCACGCCATTTCCTCATACAATAATTAAACGCATTTTTGTTCATTTTATGACAATGAGACGTATTACAGAACATTATCCATTGCTTACTTTTTTGAAATCTTTTGTTTAAGCATGTGTCCAGCTATGGCAAAAATAACAGCAGAGACAACAACAACGGCAACTATCAGACCTATAGCTATCGCAGACAATCCTCCTTCCTGGGTCGTGTGTTTGTTTGTTTCTTCCTCATCAGTCTTCCACAAGGTCGTAGTTGTTCCAGACGATGACATTTTTGTTGGTAAAGATGAAGCTGTAGCCGAAGCGGTAGATGTACCGACACGGTTTGAGGAAGTGGTATCACGTTGTTTTGTAGTCGATACAGGCATTTCCGATTTAGAGTTAGTTGTTGTTCTTGAACTTGAATATATTGTCTGTGTTGTCGAAAACGTGTTTTCTGTGGAAGTCGTAGAGGCTATCGCTGGAGGTGAATCTGTTGTTTGCGATGACAGATATGAGAACTGGGATGTTGATATATGTAATGTGGAGGTGGATGTTGGTGACAGAGTTTCCATTGTGGATGATGTCGACAGATGACCAAATGTTGAGGAGGGTGTTGGTGAAACCGTTGATATTGTCGAAACTGCAGAGGTAAATGTTGCTGACATATGTGTTGTTTCTTTACTGGTACAGTCTAAAATACACACCCGTTGATTTGCGTCATATAATCAGTATATATAAAAAAGAATCAATTACACTGTTTAACAACAAAAATGCTCGTTATATGAAATGGTCTTAGGATCGGCATATATACTGATTAGTTTTACAACTAATATATTGACATTTTTGTATTCATTGCATTGATTAACAATTTGACAAATTGGAATAGTTGTAAATTGGGATACAATATACATTAAAGGATCGTACATACCAAAGGTCCAGTCAAATACATTAGATGAGGCCAAACATTGCAAACAGCTATCGTTACTCTTAAACGTTCCACTTTGTATGCAAGTTCCATTTATGTAACAATAGCCGCTCTGAAAATACAACAACTGCACATTAAATTATAGCGAGATTCTTCATACTTCGTATTGCTTAATATAAGGGAATTAAAGTAAAAGACTCCTAAAAGAACTGTTATCGTTAGAAATTTTCATTCAAACATGGGTACTTGCCTGAAGAGTAACTTTGATGTTTCCAGAAATGTTTTGAAACGTCTGACAAGCAGATTGGTATACGTAAACAGTATACAGAGGCGAGAATTGAGTTCCATCATTAGACAGATTGAAACGGAAAG
Organism: Magallana hongkongensis; assembly: GCA_015776775.1. Classification (NCBI taxonomy): domain Eukaryota; kingdom Metazoa; phylum Mollusca; class Bivalvia; order Ostreida; family Ostreidae; genus Magallana; species Magallana hongkongensis. Next base: position 21,774 of record VIAA01000243.1, read on the forward strand.
TTGTATAAAACGAAGATTCTTCAGCATATCTAAGACTACAGAATCCTTCATAAAGGGTCCTTTCCTGTAAGTCTACTGCATATGAAATTTGGGACGCTATGATATTGTTCTCACTCATCTGTCAAACGTAAATAATGAATTTTAAGTATTAACGAATTTGCTGTTTCTGAAAACTAAATTATGTTGTTGAAGTATAATCATCAACAATTTAAACTACTTTACACACATTACCTCTTCTCTGGTCACATAGCAAGTTGTTCCCATATTCTCCAAAAAGTAATGCCCATAGAGAGTGACATCATCACAAGATTCCGACGATTTGTCACAAACACCGTCACCGGATAATCTTGTTATTGTTGGAGGAGACGATACGTCAAAGGAACAATCGCTTCCCCCGAACCCATAATCACAGGTGCATTGTCCTTCACAAACAATACAGAAATTTGAATACTTGATTTTCATTTCTTTTTTTAAACACATGCGACCGTTTCCTTTTGTGTGTGTGCTTACCTGATGAGCATACACCTCTGTTGCTGCAGTTGTTTGGACATAAATTGACGATTACTGTTGTGACATCGGGATGTTCATTCGCTGCTGTGTCGTTCAACAGGATATAGTTTTGACATTGTCCAAGGGCCGTATCCAGGTGTAACTGAGTCAGATTATGGTTTCCAGTCATCTGCAAGAAAGATTTGAAAAAGAACGATATTGAATGCTATTTTATCCGATGCCACCAACAGGGATACTCTATCAATTTCTGAAAAATCATCGTCCATCCGGAAACGAATATGTAAATAAGAAGCTTTACATACTACACGAATTTAAATGCCAATCAGTATTGTAACTAACGATGGGATATGTAATTTTTGGTGTTAATATATTTAATATTTTAAGAAAAATTAGAGATAAAAATATCATAGACTTAAAAATAACACGCAATAATTCGTTGTGACGTTACTTACAACAAGGTCATTTATGCAGTTGACTAAAGTCTCATTGCTGAAGTTGGGAAACATTTGGAGGCAGGTATCGTAGTATGCTGACCGTTGAAACGCTTCGTTACAAATGTCATAGGCATCCCCTTCATTTAACGCCTGTCTTCTTATTCGCTGAAACAAATAATCAGATAACTTAAAATTGATTTCATAAATAATTCTAAACCTAACACTAGTGTTAATATTCCTTAAAAAATCACTAGGGTGGATAAATACTTACTACCACTTTCTCTGTTTTCACGTCAAAGTTTTCTTGGAGTCGTGTTAAAAACTCCAGGTCTCTCTTTTTTCTCGAGCTGCTGTGTAATACACAATAATACTCCCGACCTTTGATGCTTGTCTCGCAAAGAGTGTATTTTTCGTAGCTGCAGTGTGTTTTTTTATCGGTGCAAGTGCAAAGTTTGTAAAAGTATGTTGACAGAGGCGTAAGCTGATCAAACACTGTTGGTGACATGGATAGAAGATCTTCCACACTTCCTACAGGAAGTCTGTTGATAAAACAGTGAAACGGTTATAAAACAGAATTAATTAAGCATACATTATTCTAAAAATAGCAATGGCACAGTACTCAGCAACTTAAATATGTTACAAATTTTGTTATACTATACTATATGCAATTTTAAAAAAGAAAATGCCGGCTTGATATAGTAATACAATTTAGACTTATTGGACACAGTTAAATATATAAGCAATCTATTTCTTTTCACATTTGACGTGTCGTCAAAAGTGATTTAAGGTTCATGTTAAACATACAGTTACTTAGAGTTTTTCTGCCTCTGCGAAAAATTTCGCATTATTGTTTTTCTGACTTAACTTATATAATTTATCAAATAGAGACTTACTGCCATGACAGGGAGAAATCATCAGGTGGATTGTTGTAGCTATAGGAGTGTATATTGTCCTGGGATCCGTCCCTTCGGCGGAGGTCATTAGTCCTATCATTGTCCAGTACTCCACACAGTCCAGACGTTCTACCAACATCAGAAACCGTGGGGTAAACTTCTAGATTAATGTACCAACTAGAGCTTCCATAATTGTAAAGGTAAACCTTAACAAATGTTCCGGTTGGAAATATGATCTACAAGACGACACATCGTTAAATATTTTTTTTATTTCTGTAAAAAATACAACCAAAATGTAAAGTTATACGAAACTATATATAACCTTGTAGACTTTGTCTGTTTCTTTGATAACTTTGAGAGCATTATCGTTACAAATAGGAAAGTTAATGTACTGGGCCTGATTACACGCATCAATAGTGAACACATCCTGTCCCGATCGAGCAGCTACAGCGCAGACGCATCGAGGTCTACCCCAGCAACTCCCATGACGGACTTGTACCTAAAAATATTAAGCGCAAGTGTTATCTGGCTAGCAATCTAATGAATATATTTTTACTCCCATATAAGATATAAATTTTAAATTTAATCTGAATAATCATCGAATCGAATCATTTAAAAATAAGTCACGTTTATTTGTCTATATTTTTTCAGGCACAATAGTTTGTAAATATTTACTGAGTAACTGAGTATACAAAGGTCAATCAAACAATACGAAGACTTTTGCCTAAGGTATGTTACATAACGTCTTATTAATATTAAATTTAGTAGACATAATTTGGCAATATTTTCAAGCAATTTGAAATGCAAAACTTTAATATTATATTTCTTTATTTTTAAGATTTTTTAAAAATCTAATCCTGTAAAAATGAGGTCACGGCGCACGGTCAAAATGTGTGTTATGTCAACAATAAACCATATTATGTTAAAAGTAATATCTCTCAAAATTGGGATTAAAACCAAAAAATATTAAAACCTTGAATTAAAAACTGCCATGATATTTTATGTACCAAATAACTACGGGATGAATAGTTTTGTTGGACAGATATCAGTAACTAAAGACCGATAGTCCTCTTTAAAATTGACTAAAAACATTGACGTTGCCGGACGTCACGGCGCAACAAAAAGTATAAACAATATGGATTCAACTCGGGGAAAAGCCGATACAAACTGTAAAAATGTTCAAAAGTGGAAAAAATAAGTAAAAAAAATTATTTTCACGTTTTATTTTTTTGTATTACATTTTTTTTTTGGGGGGGGGGGGGGAGGGGGTGTTTGTATTTTGATCATCAAAAGTACTAAAGAGGGTTGAATGTCTGTAATTATAAACAACTTCATCTGACCTCAGGGCTTTTCTTAAAGACATGCTGTAAAACAAATGAATACTTCGAGGAACTAACTTATGATTCTCGAACAAATGTTAACAAGTTAGATGGCAAGTGATATAGGGCCGATTTCAATTGTATGGTGTAAAGCATAACAGACGCAGGGTGATATAAAGATTGGGTAATTCTATTTACTGTACATACGTCATCTTGACGTCATTTTTTCAACGTTACCATGCGCCGTGGTTTTGTAAAATCTGGTAACAAAAATACGTTTTCATAAAAGGAATAAAACTTCGTATATCATTTAAATAAGTGTAGCTGCATAAACTAAATTTTTCGTTATGACTATTATAGAAGATATACAATAGACAGAGACATTGCATTCGTATTTTTGATTGACCATCGTAGATATGGAACCAATCGGTAATTTGTAAAGGTTTTTTTTCAATACAACCATGCTTGTGGGTGCAATTGGCATTGCATGTTTTCAGAAACCATACCTTCAAAAAGTATATGCAAAAATAAATTAAAAAGATGTTTATTGTTCGAATATGTCATTTGGAAGCAATAAGCAAAATAAAAAATTGAACCTAGCTTTTATCAAATATTGTGACTTTAAAAATGAAGATGCTTTGTACCAAATTTGGTTGAAATTGGATAAGCGGTTTTAGAGAAGAAGTTCAAAATGTAAAAAGTTTACAGACGGACAGACGGACGGACAGACGAACGGACGACGGACAAAATGTGATCAGAATAGCTCACTTGAGCTTTCAGCTCAGGTGAGCTTAAAATTGAACCTAGCTTTTATCAAATATTGTGACTTTAAAAATGATTACATATGAAAGAAGAAAAAATGGAAATAAACCTGTTTCTTGAAACAGAAACCTTATTGTCTTTTTATATCTAATTTTGCCAATTCTTGACATAGTTCATAATAAATAAGCCTCTAAAAGTCTTTTAAATATCTGCTTATATCTATCTAAATTGTTTGTAACATATAACCTCTTGGAAATGCTCCTTGTTCCTATAAAATATGTACGTCTTTCCTGTGATACAACCTGTGTCTTGGCATTCATATTTACTAAAAAATAATGTAACATAAAACAGTTAATTAACATTAAAATAATGCTTCTTAGGAGATCGAAAAAGATAAGTAAGATAATGAATAACACAATTTGATTAAATTTGCATCCTATTTTATTTTAGGATTGAATTATGTCATGTTCATAATAAACGTTATGATATTTAAAAACTGTTAAACTTTCAAAAGTAATGATATGTTATTAAGAAGTACTCCGTGCTAGCAAATGGTACATAAATTAAGTCACTGAAAAAAACATTGTTTACCGTGTGAAGCCGGAATTAAGTAAACTTTCCCGAGGAGGTGAAAAATTAAAAGGTGTGAAACTTTGATTCAAACAATTTATCCAAAACGATAAAAACAATGATTTACCCTTTAAAATCGTATTTTACACATAAAATAAATTTGTATTATAGGATAGTGGGATAATTTCACAGATTACATTATTTAACACTGTTTTAAAGGAAAAAAAACACAATCAAGTTATTGTTATGAATGCAAAGATATCAGTCTCAGTGTTTATTGTTTATGTTGAGCATTGCTTACTATCCGTCAAATGTTCTTTGATGCGGATCCGCGTATGAACTACAGCGTTTGCCTTTCCACTCCGCTTTATTGTCCAATATATTTATCTAGAAAGAATATGAAAAATGTGTATTGAAAATGTAATCATATTTTGACGGCTTTAGTGAACAAAAATGTCAATCTAAGATTTGAACAATTACACATATCATATGGTTTATAAGTATGAAATTGAATAAAAATATCAAATTAAATGTTGAGTATGTTAATTCATTGACCTTCACACTATTTTTTTTCTTCTCGTTTATCAATTGTATCCTCTAATATAAGTATTTTCATTTTAATTTAATATGTGCATTAAGAACTGTTTACACATAAATTTAATTAAACTTTTCGGCTGAAAATATTAACATCGTCTGTCCTTACTTGAACGTCGTGGAGGGTCACATTTCCATATATTTGAGTTCCTCCTCCGTTTGTATTGCTTGTTTTTAACCGTAGAACAAGTTTAGGCCCAGCAAGATCATACTTTTGTTGATCATAATTGTGTATTTGCATACTCGTAACATTGTACCAGTTGGATGGGTCCTCATATAGTTGCCTATCATTGTACGTGAAACTTTTAATGGTCACTCTGCATTGACGGAAACTGCCTCGAGATTGGCAATGGATCCCCGTGCTTCCTGGGAACGACAATTCAATATCTAATTGACTTGTAACTTGCGAAGAAGAAGTTTCTATTGTTTCGAGTACAATAGGGATAGTTGGACGTAGCATCAAAGTCGCATGGCTATTTCTCTCGATGGAAAGGGTGTGGTTTAAGACCTGCAATTTGTAAAAAAAAAAATTGTATATTTTGATGTTCAATTTTTTCGACATTTCGAGTAGAATGAAATAATATGCATACATGTACATTTTTGGAAGTTATTTATCAATTCTACAGACATACCTCAATCCCTGCAAAGAATAAATCACTCGATGTTGAAAAACATGGAAACATGTTATTGAATTTCTTTATGCCTACAACACAGTGAATCTGGAAAGATATGACGAAGTTTCCTTTTATTGTTTATTACATTTCAACAGATTCACTCGGTCAATATTTTAAAAAAAAGGCCATACCCAAGAATTGATCTTTTTTCCCGCCTTGTTTAGATTTGCTGCAGAGAGAATAGCGTCATTTAATGACGACTTGTCGACGGTTTGTCCTTGGATTACAATTTTGCTATCGACGTACCAGTCAATGTGGTAGAGCAAGGAGTCATCATCAGAAGGGGTGAAGGAACAAATCAGGTTGACAGAGGGATCGTATTGTTTTATATATCCTAAATCTATTGTTGTCCACGTTATATTATGGAAAGCTACACGAGCCTCGGCTATTGACTCATTTACACCTATAAAAAAGTTACTTGAAAAAAAAGCTTTAAGAAATAAACAGCAGCGTTAAAATGTTCGCCGGAATATGAACTTGGTTGGTGTTGATCAAAACCTATTATTCCCAAAGGGCTACTCAGAAGATATGATGTCGTACTTTCTAAGATCTTTTTAACATTGCTGTATATTATTTACATTTACGTTTGAGAAAATCAAACAATTCCCAATTTAAATGCAGTACAATCTATAAGGGTAAAACCGACAAACTAATTGAATAATAATCATTTCAAGTACATAAAAAGTATAAAGACTACTTACACTGATTACTTGGTTCTACAAATTAAATGATATAATAGATAAAAATTTATTTTATATATTGCACTAAGTTATGTCAGAATTGGGACAACACAAAATTCCTTTTCAGAACCAAAATTTATATTATTTCTAGCTATTTGCAAAAAAATTTTACTTTCTTTTTTTGGAAATTAGAAATTCAAATGGATAATGCACGATCAGAATCAGGATTGTCATTTCAAAAAGAAGCCCATGAGCCAAACCGTTCACCTGAGCAACATTATAAAATCAGCTTTATGGATTCTAGAGTCTATACGAAAATGTACTAGATTAGATCCTGTATAAAATAATTTTCACAATTTCCTCTCATAATCTTATGTTAAACATGAGACCTTTTAGTAACAGGATGGTTTCATAGTCAAACCACACACTGAGTATTACAGTTCTCAAGAAAATCTTTAACAATTGTTCATCCTTATACAATCTACACCAAACTTTAAACCCTTGTGGGACCTTAAAAGTGTCGTCCAGGGACTATAGTCTATTGAGAATCAATTGAAAATCAACAATATGTCAAAAAGCTTGCATATAACTAGCATATATAATAACATTTGAGTTCTTGAGAAAAATTAAGATTCTTTTCTTACGTAAAATTAAACTCTACACCCTCAAATGTGGCCAACATTACTCGTGAAGATCATAATTCGACAAACGTATGTCTACACTATCTGTGAAAACTTTCATTGAAATTACAGCTTTTCAAGGCAAAGGGTTTTTAGAGGAAAATTTTTAAAGATTGTCCTCTATTCATTCTTATGTCAAAAAAAAAATCGATCACCATTATGGCCCCACCCTACCCCCAGTGATCATGATTTGAAAAAACATATATCTATCCTACCTGAGAATATTTCTACACAGGTTACATATTTTCTTAGCAAATGGTTTTTGTTTTTAAAAAAGTATTTTAAAGACTTATCTCTATATATTCCCAGGTGAAAATTCAACCCCACGTTGTGGCCTCAGCTTACCCTAATTGGATCATAATTTGAACAAACTTGAATCTACACTACCGTAAGATGCTTCCACATAAGTAACAATTTTCTGGTCAATTGGATTTTAAGAAAAAGAGTCGCCCACCTGCACCCAGGGATCATGATTTGAACAAATTTCAATCTTTACAACCTCCTTCCGCACAAGGCTCAGTATTTTCTTCTCTTTTTTTGGAGAAGATGATTTTATAATATTTTTTTCTATTTATTTCCATTGAAACTTCACTACCTGACAATGATTTTAGACGTTGTAGATTTTCTGGCCGAATGTTTTTTGAGAAGATTTTTGAAAAATACTGGCCATTTTAAATTACTTGGCCTTAAAAGAGAACTTGGCCCTTCATTTTGACAAACTTAAATCCCTTTCATGCAATATGCTTTGGCCTTAGTTTGGTTGAAATTGGATCTGTGATTCTGGAGAAGAAGTCGAACATGTAAAACGTTTACAGTCGGACAGACGGCGGACAGACTGACGGTCGAATGGACGGACAACGGAGAGATTGTCAGACAGACAAATGCCGGACAAAAGGGGTCAGAAAAGCTCGCTTGAGCTATCAGCTCAGGTGAGCTAAAGAAAAACCCATTAAGATCATGATTTTTTATGTAACACATTACCAAAGCAGTATGCGGAATTACACACATCGGATGGTTTGAGCCTGTAGACGAGGAGAGATGAACAGTTCTTAACATCAATATCATATTGTCTTGTACAATTATTATAAAACCCGACTTCACATGCTGTCAATGTATGTGTGCCACCATCGGATGGAATAGAACCTGAATAATGAAGGAAAAAAGATCAAGATAGCAATGAAGGGGAAAAACCATATGTATTTACATACAAAAACTAAAAAAAATTTATCCTAAAAAATTACCCCTTTCTGGTTATAAAAGAACAGATAACAATTGGAACAGCATTTATAAGATTATCGTTTTACAGGAGTTTTGACATTTTGTTTAAGTATTTATCAATTTGTTTTAGTATATATCAATATATATCAATATATATATATATATATATATATATATATATATATATATATATATATATATATATATATATATATATATATATATATATATATATTAAGAGCAGGGAAATTCACTTTTGTTGGAGCTCCACCTCCGCCCCGACCAAAGCTTGAACTCACGACCTCTGGAACCCATTCTCCTAGCAGTGAGCGAGCGGCCACCGCGCTACCCACTCGGCCATCTTGGCAAGACAAAACTCTTAATTGCTTTCGATGACGAACGGAACCTAGCCCGCTTGCCGCGCACTACACAGTCGCTTGAGATACAGATGGAATACAGTTAAACGACAATTTGATAGGATCGGAACGATACACATTGCATAGATACACATAAATATAATAAGCACAAATTAAACATTGCAATAACTATCAAATTGACACATACCTGCCTATAGTGAATGATATAGATATATATATAAAGCACAGGGAAATTCACTTTTGTTGGAGCTCCACCAATTTATTCCATAGAATAAATATATAAGAATAAATCTATTCATAGGAAATATCTGCGATGTAATATCAACAAAAAATTTCTACTTCCGGTGAGATATCTCAATTATCTCAGGTAGCTTTTTTAAAACACATTTTGTACCCGCGAGATATCAGAAACTATAAGCGATCAAGACACGAAACTTTCATAGATGATAGACATTTGATTGAAGATGTGTTTAACCGGTTTCATTTTGTCTTCCGTCACTTCCGGTCCATACCGGAAGAGTTAAAAAAAAGAGCTGTCTATCAGTTTAACTGTTTTCCTTTGATATATTTTAGTTAGATAAATGAAAAATAATGTATAAAAGGCAAGTATACAAGAAATATTGAATACAATTTAAATTTAACACTTCCGTTTGCCCGTTTCCTGTCCAGAGACCAAAAACCTGATTTCGACGAGATCTCAAAAACAGTAACGACTTGAACAACCAAACTTTGTGGGATGATAGACCTATGTATGTACATGTGTTAACACTATTTTGTTTTATCCGGCGTAACTTCCGGTCGTCACAGGAAGTACACCCAATTTTGATATTTTTATCATTCACAATAATTTTCGTATCCATTTTTTATTTATGTTGGAGAAGCAATGTCTTACAGTTAAATTGATATTTCTATATCAAAACGGAAGACCTTTTTGTTGCTTTTGCAACAAGAGTCTAGTTATATATATAGTTTATGTACATATTGTATAATGAGACTCAAATGCATACCGTTGAGTTGGAGCCAAATTGGATATAATGTTCCGCATTTAGCTAAGCTGGGTGCTGACGTGGACATCATATAATAGTCGGCTTTGTACCACGCTTCTGATATATATCTGTCACACAGTGGTGTGGAATCGACTGCATAAAAGGGGGATCGCTTGGCCAAATTATCGAGATCTAGAGCATTGCCATCTAAACACGGGTCTTGGGCTACAAAAGTCGAACATTAGCATGCGTCGTTTAGGATATATTTTCCTTGTACAAAGCAACAGCTACTCGTTATGCTTTACCATTTTGAATAAATTTGATGATGAAACAGGTTTACCTGATGTTGATGCTGCTAATATGAAAATTCCAAGAAATGAACTCAGCTTTTTATTCTCAGATATCATCTAAAATTGATGAAATCGAAAAATTACAATCACTTTTATAAGTATGTGTCGAAACTTTCGAAATAATTATCGAGATAAAAATGATTTTCGGAAACCATAATATAGATTGTCAAACCGCCATATGATGATCATAAACTGTTTTTGTGTTTAATGACCTGTTTAAAACTAATGATCAATACTTTTTACTATCCAAGAGTCTTCAAAATTAACAAACGTTTCGGGTGCATTCGTTAGTGTACTGAATTTTTTAATTTTATTTGAGTAACTTTTTTTTCATGAAATACAAATTTTATAAATGAATCTCTCTAAAGTTTTAGAAACATTCTTGATAAAAACACCACTTAACAAAGCATTTTGTTTTAAACAACAGACAACAGTACTTTTTATTCTAAAACAAAAATAAAAAGTAACATATATATCTATATAATGCTAATTACCATCAAACAGTTAAGATCTTATTTTTCCTACAAATGCTGATGCAATTTTAATCAAATATACATTTAATTAAGAGTTCACTTACATTGCAATTCTGGTGTGCAGTTGGTTTGGCACTTCAACTGGTACTGGAATCAGTTTATCAAAATGTTCCATAATATTCGATCTTAATCAAGTAAAGTAAAAATAGCATGAACCCTATTTCAAAATACAGCTCATTTTGGATGGAGGGGGATACCCTAGATAACGTTTACAAATTGTTTCAGTGAACCTTTCTTTTTAATCAAAGAATTGGAAAAACCACATTCGATAAACCATTTAGTAGTCGTATACAGCTTAAATACATGTAATTCTATTTTAAGTATCTTCTCATAGGATCTTTAAAATATATATTGATTGAAAATTCCCAGTAGGTGAAACGCACTATGAATTGAGGCAAAAACTTATGTAATACTAAGACAAAGTTGAACAACATCCTTTAAATTCGGTTTTCACATATTCCTGCTTTAGGCAAAATCGAACTGCTCGTGTTTTATCAATTCCTATTTATATATAAGGTTAATTTGATTCAGATAATAACATTGAATTATCTTATTTTATTTTTCTAATTTGATTTCGTAATTTTTTTTTAAAGATAACCTGATTGGACGTTTTCATTTACATTAAGCATATGGTAGCATATTCACATTTATAATTTGAAACATGTTTACTTTGGGTAGTTAGTGACAGAAGAATTCTGTATAAAATTTTGCTTTTAAAATGAGACAACCACTAACGCAGGCTTCTTGTTTGATTATTTGTGTGACTTGAGCAAATACCGAAACAAAAACCACATCACCTGAATAGAACGCTCCTTTGTACCTTGATTCTTCAATTAATGGAGAGTTTGTCTCTCTTTGGGTTTTTTATATTTATCTTTGCAGACCAAAATACAAGAGAAAAAAAAATAAATATATTAAAAATTATGTATAACGTACAAATAGAAATTTATCTGGATGTACCATTCAAACGATATCTTACTGAGATTATTTTTTAATTTGCTCAATATGTCTTTAAATTCTTTAACTTACGATTTAGGAAGTAACATGACAAATCTCAGTTTATTAGCAGAAAAAAATTGTTTTATTTGCTCAAACCGAAAGGATTAAAATGCTCTCATTATGTATTAAAAGCTAAGCGCATCTTAAAGAGTATTTGGAAGCAAGATATTTATTTAAGAAAAAATATTACGATTGTGGTTTAAAATAAAATTAATTTTAAAATATATTGAAAGTCAAGCCAAAGGTATTTTACAGAGGTTTTTTTGAGTATATAATGTGCAGGCTTAACAATAAAACCTGTTTATATTTTCTTGCATTGGCCAGACGAACTCCTTCTCAATCATCATAGAGATCAAACATTTTTAATTGATCAGTTTTAACTGCATGGATTATGCATTTGACGAATTATAATAAACAATCATTCAATATTTTTGGAGTAATCCGGTCTCGAATACACATAAAGAAGTTTTGAGTAGAAATGACTATGTAGGTTTAGTTTTGCTTTAAATATATATTTCATCAATCTGTACTTAAAACAGTTCTTTGGCTTGAACAGATTTTAGAAGAACATTATTCAAAGTATTACTGCAGTCAAGTTTATTTCAAATTTCTTTAATGTGAATTAAATACGCAACATCAAAAATTGTAAAAACAAAAAAATGACATACTGAGAGGCCATAAAATGTTTCCCTCGTAAAACACTCTTTTTTGATAATGTAAAGTGAATTAATGCATAATAAACCAAATTAAATCTGTAATACATTCCAGTTTTCAGTAATATTGTCCATATGTTTGAAAAAATAAATAAATTTCTTCAATTCGACGAGGTTGATTTTGTCGTAATTATTCACATGTTGTATATCTAAACCATCAATTCTAAAGGATACATAGTTGATAACTATAACGTTTCTATAATTTTACAAGCCTTTTACAAAACAATAATAAAAATTTAAAAAATACTCATATCATAAAGCATGTTAACAAGTATATTACGTCAGTAAAGATGGATAAGATTTCGACTGCAATGACAACTCTAGAGATTTTGATGAAACAGTATATGATAAAGTCAAAATATACAATTATTTAATGCTTGAGCAATCAATAAACCAGAATATTTTTCCTCGGTGCAGGGAACAGCTCAGTGTCTTCTATTGCCCGAGACCAACGGCCGAGGGCAATAGCACTGAGCTGTTCCCTGCACCAAGGGAAAAAAGTCTAGTCTATTGACTGTTCAGGCATTAAATAATTGTTTTATATAATAATTCCATTTTTAGATATATTTTTTTTAGGGTTTACAATTTGTATATTACAGAATGTTTTCGTGCCACTATGCAATAAACTAAAATTGTTTTGATTTTTATCATGCGTCAAATTGTTATATGCATTAAAACATCTCATTAGAGACTTATTTGTTTACACGTAGACGGAAGAGTCTACCATTAGTTTATAAATAGTCATTTACTTTATACGAGGCTTGAAGCTGTTTATCATTTGATACTCGATATTGATCATATTGAATTTGGTATCACTAGTATTAGAAACAGCGTCTATGTAAAAAAAAAAAAAAAAACAAGCGGTTTTCTTAAGGACGTTTATTCAGGGTTTGAGTTCTCAAATTCAGATTATTATAAAGTTCAATGTTATGAATAAATTTGTTCTAAACACAAAAAGTATTAATGAAATGAATTATTATTGACATAATATTCAATATTTTTACTATAGTATGGAATTAGGCTCAAGCAAACTTGGGTTTTTAGCAAAACAGAGGAAATTCAGACTATATTTTTCATTTTTGTTTTTTCACTGAAATATTTTCGGCAGTACTACAATATTAAAAGTTAAGATTTCATTTGTTAGTCAACATAATTCTGCATATTTTTTGTTGCTTTTATCTCTTTTTTTACGATAAACGTATGGTACACACTACAACATTATTGAAAAATGCTTGAAAACAATAAAAGACACTATATCTCAAAATTTTGATCATTAACCTCATATAAATGTTATGCCAGCAGAATAAGGTCATATGATTAGATTAATACTATAAGTGTTTCAGTGATATCGTCATTCAATTTTTTGTTAAATTAAATCCAAAATATGTAGGAATTTGAAAACTGATAGAGGAAATTCGGACTGGATGTATATGAAAATTGTCAATGAAAACTTAATGCTTTGTATTCATTTAGTGTTACTGCCATTCATAAAATGTATTTCATTTTTAAAAGAGTTAAGCAATTTGTAATTTTTTCACAATTAAGAAAATCTCAATCATAGTGCAACATTTTTTGAGATTTTTCAAAAAAATTTAATGGCCATTAGCTCAAAAAGTAGGTCATTGACCTACTTTTTTGAAATAAAAAATAACACTACAATAAAAGTTCTATAACACAAAATAGATGGCTATTCATAATCATCAGTTGATGATTTTTTTTCATTTTGAGTAAATGTAATCCTGAATGTTCACTTTTAAAGCTACGTTACATTCCCAAAGAAGTATAAAAAGGATGCAGATCGTAAAGTCAAAGTTAATTTTGACGTCATATCGTATGACGTACAGACAATTGGCTTTTTACACATCGCTGTGAAATCAATCGGAAAGCCCTAACATACCCGCGTTCTGAAATACGTTGTCGGTGCAATAGATCGCAGTCTATTGACCGGCGGTCCAACAGATCAAAGTCTATTGACCGGCGGTCCAATAGATTGCAGTCTATTGACCGGCAGTTCAATAAAACGGTTTCAATAGTTAAGCAAAACTGCATTCACAAACAATATTGACGCAAATATTAATTTTGATCTGTAATAAAACAACAAAATCCTTTTGATTAGGTAATAAACAGAACTGTTAGATCACATTAAGAGGAAAATATTTTTTTTTTCATTTTTTCATTTTTTGTAGTTACATTGAAAATGAATCTCAACATTAGTTCTTTGCTAAATATTGATATTTTGATGTTTCACAAATTTGGTTAATGTTTAAGTGAAATTCTATAAATCATTTTACATACATCATCGACTTAAATATCATTTTTTCAATTCGCCAGGACAACATTACTATTATATATTCAGGAAGTTTTGATTTGGGGTATACATATATAAAACCGAAAGTGGATTTACCTTCGCGAAAAAATCCCCTATGAACACGGTTAAATGATAACCTTAAAACGTATTAAATCTGTGATTTATGAGGCAATAAGCATAATGTGTTACGTTCTAAATACTCATGTCATGTCAACAAATAAGTTGAATTACCAGAATGACGCCTATGAGTATAAAAAAGAGTTAAAACAACAAACGTAACATGGCTGGACCACTCTATAGATTTTAATTTCACGTCTAGTAGATATACATTTATGTGGGGTTTTTTTAAATGTTCAGTTCTGTTTTATTAATTCCTATAAATATGTTTTGTATTTCTACCACTTAGATATTTATTTTTTCTAATATATATTTTAATTAATTCAGATTTTTTTAAAGTTGAATCAAAAGAAAAACTGATAGCACGATATTCCGATGGGGAATTCCAACCTGTCATTGGATATCCGATTTTTGTGCATTGTTCTATCAAGGTCTTTTTTTAGTGTAAATATGCTATTGTTTTGCAACATACATTACAAGGGTATTTTGATAATTTTTAAGTACATGCACATTGATTTGTTTCATGCATTTGAAACTCAAACCTTTTTTTAGAACCTATAGAATTAAATCTTTTTTTATTTGGAACTGTTCATCAATAGATTGGTAAAACATGACCATGATTTGGTCTATATGCCCATTAAAGAAATACTTCCTGGTTTGTAAGGTCGTGCAAACGTTGATACCTGAAATAAAATAATTCAAAGTGCATTCAATCAGGTCTACAATGACACATAATTTAAAGGATGAATCACTGTTGATACCGAAACGGTGCATGCATTTATTATATCTCTATAGCTGGTTATAGACACAGGAATCATCCACCAAACAAAACACTTTTTATTATACAGAGAGAGAGAGAGAGAGAGAGAGAGAGAGAGAGAGATTTCTTAAATTTGTAAAATGCATCCCTTTAGTAAAGTAGTATTCAACGTAACTGACAAAAGTGAGTTATATTCATCTCCGAATTGTACAAGCCGTTTTACTAAGAATTCTGATATGTTAGTTCAGGGTCTTTTTATCTTTAATGCAAACTTGTCTTTGGAATAGCTTTAATAGTTTGTCTGATATGGTTTTCTTAGGAAGTGACGTAAGTTATAGGTTTTTCATATAAATTTAAGTAATGTCTATAAAGCAACGGTTCCTGGGTTATTGTCTGATTCAAGGTCCGGTGTTAGTTCTCCTTATCAGTGTATACACATGAATATGTTATTAACATACTACTTTAGAAACTATAAAAAAGAAGAGCTACATTATAAACATCTTTCGTTCACATTCTTAACGAAGGTGTTGATACTGCCGCAAATCACTCTAAAGTAATCAATCGACTGCCAACTTAACGCCTGATTAAGTTAATTAGCTAATTAAAATTGACGTCCGAGTTAATACATGAAAACATGAACCCCCGTTGTTAATTCGTACGGCACTGATGATTTAGACTCGAATTTTTTATTAAAAAGAGATATAAAAAAGAAATTATTAAATGATTTACAGATAAAAGGTAGTAAAGGTAAAGTAAACTAATAACTGAAAGAGGCGCAGTTGACAGATTGGATGAAATTACTATGCGGGTGTCTGGTGATGCATGGCTATGAGACGTTCATTTTAGTGAAGTCCATTTGTTTGTTCATGCCATCAGGTCTAAATGAATTGAGTCTGTGCATCCATAACTTTTCCTTGCTTCTCCGCGTCTGTCCAATGAGGATAATGATTTGACCTCTATTCAAAATAGAATTACACTTAACTATATACTTTTGTTTTCCTTGGACTGAAATGTCACATTCTCATTGGTTTAAACATAGCACATGATTGCCTCATATATCTCTATATTTGTTCTGTGAGAAATAATATTAGGCAATATGGCCGTCATTGGTCGACGCTTCGCTTACTCATTTCGACCTTTCATAGTATTTAATACATTAACCGCATGCCGTAAGTTCTTAAAGTATTTGAAGAAGTTGCCCTTTGATTTCTTTAAAATTAGAGTACTTTCCCTTAAGATATTGACGTCACATTGTTTTGTCTGGAGCAGAACAAAATGGCAGCGTCGAAATTTGCTTAAATCTCTGCAGAGGAAAGGGATAAAATATTTAAAATTGAATAGCAACAAAACATTGTAAGTAAACATGGTTAAGGCAAAGTTTTTTAAAGAGTATTTGAAAGGTGAGCTTGAAAATTTTGAAGAGTTTAAATTATTTTAATTGGACGAGATGTTGGGCATCTTGTGCATGGCTTTGCGTAGATAATCGCTATTTGTGAATTAATATGTCGCTTGATAGTCCTCGGGAAAACAAAACACTTATTAGGTTAGTTACTGACTCACTACGGAAATATATTGGGTTGATCAAGCTCATAGACGTCTTCGCCTCGCCATCTATAAGATTGATCAACCCAATACATTTCCGTAGTGAGTAAG
>VIAA01000244.1:0-38680 GCA_015776775.1 Magallana hongkongensis
ATCTCCTATTTTTTTGTTTTAATGGAAACCATATTTTCATCTTCAGTGAGTTCAATATAGACTAGTGTTTACCTTTCAATCCTCCCATTCAAATAAATGAATCAATATATAAAGCAAACAAAATCTGGCACAGATCCAGACCTTTAGAGTAGAATCCTTCAATATTTTACGGGTGTCTAGGAACCACCTGCGTCTTGGGCAAACCGGGCAATTAATGGTTGTAGGTCCAGCCCAACAAATTAGACAATAAATGAACGCCATGCTTGAAACTTTACCTGTATTGATGATTAATATGCTTCAACAATGAAAACACTCTGAATGAAGAAAACTATAAAAAAAAAAAAAGATAAAATCTCAAATCTGTTGTTTATGAGACAATTCAACTGATCATTTCATATTTGTTAAATAAAAAGATTTAATAAGAGTATTTATTTTCCGGTTTTTCTTCCATACAAAATACATTTTGTTATAAAGAAGATGGGGGAATAAGATGGCGCAAATGCCCGATCAGTTTAGTAGTGAAATACAATTTTGTATTTATTTTTCCCCAATTAAATCTATTCAAATATATTATAATACAACTTTGCAAAAGCAAAATTTCTAACTATAGTCAGTTTTTAATATATTTAACAAAAAATAAGAAAAGAAAATATTGTTGGAAATTTTGGTCGTATCTAACCCGTAACATAAAACCCTAGATATATAAGGTTAGCTTATGCCAGGTACTCTAACCACTGAGCCATTTCAGATACAACAAAGTGGGCTTTTTAAATATTATGTGTGACTAAGGCCACGAACTACCGACTTGTATTATATTTTCAAAACGTTCAATTGTTGGGATACAAAATTATATCTTTAATGTCTAGTGGGTCATCTCTCCACGTTTTTGTTGATTGAAATCGGTTTGTTTTTCAATAGACCTTGATTAGATTATGAGAAAAATATGGAGCACAGACCCACTCTATAAAAGAAAATGCCTTGAAGTTCTAAAAAATGACAGTATTTGCAGGTTTTGATACGTGTACGCCTGTTTGGGTCAACATATTCCAAGTATTGAACATACCTACAGGTTAAAAATCAATGATTCGTTAAATATATATTGTTTTAAATGATTTAAAAAAAACCCCATCAGATCTATTGATACATTAATTTTTCAGAAGCCTGTCCGACCGCGTATGGGCATTTTACACGCCTTATCCACCCATCTTCTTTGTTTTGAACAAGGGATCTTTTAGGCATTACAATAGAAATGTAAGCGTGGTCATACATAAATAACACAGAGAATTACGTTATTCCTTTATATTTTTAATAAATGTCTTGACTATTCTGTGGTTTACATGTTGATATGATACATTGAAGATATCATGGATATTGCAAGCAATTTAAAGTGTTTAATGCAGATGTAGCAAATATCACAAATGTATCTATCAAATATTTTCCATTAAAAGCAGATATAATTGAATAAAATGTTATTTTAATATAGGCTAAAATATAATATTACATATCGATATAGCTTTAAATACAATAAGCACAACGTGTTATTTAAAGAGACATTAGAGCTAATTATCTTTATCTTGGTTAATTGCGTATTTTAAACACATGTACTGAGAGTTTACATTTTTTACTTCAATGATAAGCTCGCAATTTTTGTGTAGAAAAGTTTCCAGGATTCAAAGTTTATATCATATCGACTCGAACATTGAAATTTTATTTACATCACGTGATTTTGAATGACAGCAGTTGTCAATAGAATTGAAAGTCTATGAATTGACAAGATTTATACAAATAAACAGGTAGTGATAAAATGCATGGACAGGATCATGCACAAGGCAAATAAAGTGTCATAACTCTAAATGTCAAGAACTTCCTACACTTGATACGACCTCGGAACATGTTCAACGAGTCACCTGACAAAGAAGGGACATGGTTTAGATGTTAAAATATTCCTATAGCAAAATTATTTTCTCATGACACCTGTAGATTATTTTCTCTTTTAAGATATGTAGTTTGCACTTATGTTTTGTCTCAATCTCTTATGATCCATTTCTTGCCAATCTGTCGAAATTCGTGGTCTTTTCATCCTCTTGCTAAGAGTCACCCTGAAATTATTTAAAATCGATGCGCATGCGCTAATTTCTACAGGCTGAGCTAGCAATATTTACTGTATGGACCCTCTAAAATTCACAGTTTTAACGACAGAGTGATAATTTTTAGATTTTAAACAGTATAATCTTTGCAAAGTTCAGACTTTTAATTTTGCAGCAAGACTCATTAAAGTTATGGAAAAATTATTACTTTATGGTATTTGCGAAAAATGTGCTGTAGTGACTCTTTAAAAACTAACAAATAATGGGTATAAATTAAATTGAAATTAAAAAGTTTTATCAAGTTCTATACAAAAACTATGATGATCAAATAGAAGACATAGATCTTAATGACCTTTTCACACAATATAAAATACATATACCAAAAGCTAATGAAATGGAACAACAACTCCTTGATAATAACATTACCTTATCTGAAATCTTGTGTTCTCTTAAGAACATGAAAAACGATAAAACCCATGGAGCTGATGGTTTCACGACTGAACTTTTTTAATTCTTCTGGATAGACCAGAATAAATTTATATTAAAATCCTATCAATGTAGTTTTAAGAAAGGATATTTATCAATAAGTCAAACCCAAGGAATTATTTCTATTATTCCAAAAGGAAATAAACCAAGAGAACAATTAAAAAATTGGCGACCAATTTCACTACTAAATACATCATATAAAATTTTATCTGCTGGTCTAGCTAATAGAATGAAACCTCTCCTTTCTTCTCATATACATGAAAATCAAAAAGGTTTTTTGAAAGGGAGATACATTGGTGAAAACTCAAGACTCATATATGATGTTATTCATTATTGCAACGAGAATAAGGTCCCAGGACTTGTCCTTCTTATAGATTTTGAAAAAGCTTTTGATTCAGTTTCATGGAGTTTTATGTTTAAAGTACTTCATTTTTTTCATTTTGGGGAAATATTTATAAAATGGGTCAAAATAGTATTTTCAAAAGCAAGTCTTTGTGTTATTCAAAATGGGTTTTTTCTGACTTTTTTGAGATTTGAAGGGGATGTAGGCAGGGTGTTCCAATTTCACCATACTTGTTTGTTCTATGTGCCGAAATAATGGGTATATTGATCCGAAATAATCTCAATATTAAAGGTATAGTTATAACAGGGAAGGAATATAAACTACTACAATACGCAGATGATGCTGTTTTACTATTAGATGGTTAAAAAAAATCATTAAAAAATGCCTTATCTCTTATTGATCAGTTTGCAAAATACTCAGGTTTAAAACCCAATTATGATAAAACATGATGTGTTAAAATAGGTTCACTATCAAATTGCAAGCAAAATATACTCCCAGAGGTTAATATAAGATGGTCCCAGGAGCCGTTTACAGTTCTTGGTATAACCTACTGCATAGACCTAAACCATAAAGCCATGCATGAATTGAATTTTTTACCTAAACTATGTGAAATGAAAAAACTTGTTGCTTCTTGCTCGAAACGTCTGTTAAGCCCAGCTGGAAAAATAACTGTAATAAAATCTATTATTTTGCCAAAAATTATCCACTTAATTGTCAACAATATTAAAATGTTAAAACTGCCTTACGATGTAAATACAATTATGTTCAATAATCCATATTATCCAGTTTTCTTAAAGCCAATTCTCAAAAACATATAAAGGGTTCAAAAGAGATATATGATATAATCACAGCTACATCCTGGGAAAAACCAAAATATGAAACTAAATGGGAAAATGAACTTAACCTTGATGTAGACAGATTTTGGTGGAAATTACATAACCGTGCAATTTTAAGATATCCACAGATGTACAAATTCAATGGTTTCAATACAGAATTGTTCACAGAATTTTAACTACAAATTATTTTTGAAAAGAATTGGAATTGTGCAATCTGATTTATGCTCTTTTTGTGACCTTTATCCTGAAAACTTGTCCCATATATTCTGGGAGTGTACTTATGTTAAAGAACTATGGAATTCTTTTTTTGAGTGGATTAATGATCAAACTAATACGATGATTGATGCCAATATTGTTGATATTTTGTTTGGTAAACTGTCAAAGCAGAAAAATATAATCAATCTTTTGATCATCTTAGTAAAACGCCATATTTATAAGAAAAAAATTACAAAATGTTACCTTCTTTCGAAGGCTTAAAGAGAGAAATACTGTATTATAGAAATTTAGAACATTATATGTATAAAAAAAATAACAATGAAGACAATTTTTATAAACGATGGGATATTTTCTCTTCCCTTCAATAAGTGTCCTCTGTTTTGATTTACACTTGGGATACTCTATTTTTTCCAACTTCCGCTTTCTTTTTTTCTTATTTTTAAACTTGAAAAATCTTAGTATATATAGTTACTCTGTGTACACAACCATAAACACTGGATGAATGTGTGTGTATATGCAAAAAATGTCCTATGTACAGCTTTTTTCACAAAAATATTGTAAATTTGATGACTTCAGGGCCTCCCGACCCTGACATCAAATAAATGTTCAAGTTGTCTGGGACAACAAAATATTTAAATTAAAAAAAAAATAATGGGTATAAATGTTAGAATATATTTTTGATATTGATATATTTCTTAGTTGTAAAGTTGAAGATGCAAAACGATTATAAACTACTCATTGTTTCTTTTACAAAATCCATAAAAAATAAAATCAAACAAACAACAACATGCATATTGATCATATCATTTTAGATTTCAAAACAATTGTTGTTTTAGTGGTGGTTTTTTTCGCTACCTGCTAGCAAAAACAATGATTCATTAGGACACATGCTAACTGACGTTTTACAAACTTGTTAGACCATTATTTATACACCGGACTGACTACAGTTTCTTCCGTTTTTCATGATCTTGACAATGAGCACACGGCGGGTTCGACCGGTCGGCAGGGGATAATTACTCCTCCTAGGCACTTGATCTCACCTCTAATTTTGTAGAGATCTGTGTTGCTCTGCTTCAAATTCGTACTTCGCTTTATGGAATTTTGAGGTGCTTAACAGTTTGATATTGTCATTTCTCATAAAAAATACCATTAAATATTCACGTTAACGACATCAGTGCAACAGTTGCTTCCTAAAACTATTACAATTATATAATAGTAACGGTAAAAATAAAAATAGAAATGTAATTCTTTTTTTAAGATAGTCTATTTTCACAAAATTAAAGATTTTACTTTCCATCTGTGCCATCCATTTATCTATTCCCTAATACAATATTGTTTAAAGTTATAATTCAAAAAGCAAGCCAGCTTGCCCTTAAAATTAAGGAAATCCTCCTTTTGCCGACTGCTTGTGAATTTTAAGTTGTAACCTGTAAGATGCAGCTACCTCTGGATCACGTGGGTCACTATTAATGTTTTAAACAAGAACTATAAGTGAATTTTATCAAATATATAGAAATATTATTTATCTTTTTCAAAGAATAGTTGCCTTTAATTTAAAAAAAAAAGCCTTACCACATAATCAAATCATAACTATCTTTGTATCCAAATCTGTAGTTGCTTTTATTACCATTCGGCCATCTCACCTGTTCACAAAGACAGACGATAAAACATAACGACCAAAGCGAAATGATTTATAAGGCATGTTACAAGACATTAAGCCTAAACTGATACTCTGTTGATTGAATTTTGAATTAGAAAGAAATTCATGTAAAATTTTACATGGAAAGTGTTTTGCTATTTTCTGAAAAGGCATCTACTTTTTATTCTTAAATCTAAGAAATAAAATTTCAAATTCAATAGAACGCCAAAATTTACTTCAAATTTGTTAACTATTAGTTTGATGAATAAGTTTCTTTATCATCTTAAAGAGACGTGGTGTTGCACAAACCCACACTACCAAATATCAATTTTTTCACGATTTCCACATATTTTATATATCATATCAAATTTCAGTTTTCAAAAGTAAGTAAATCAAATTAAAAAGAGAAAAATAGAATTAAGTTTTGGGCTAACAAAAATATCAAGTTTCCCTTCCGTGCCATGGCCACGCCAGCGCAGGGGACTATAAATGCTGCAGCGTGGCATATATCATGAACCAGTGGTCTCTCTGAAAAACCCGATGTCTTTCATGATGTCAATTAAGATGCAATTTCTATAAAATCATTTTTTTTACTTCTGGCATGAAATAACTTCAAAGTATAACTCATTTCTCTGTGTGTCAATTCCACTGTAACTATTTTTAGACAACAATGGCAGTCACATGACACTCTAATAAATGTCCAAAAACAACTAGATTTGTTTAAAAGTGTAATATCAGAATGAGTTTGAAAGACTTATAAACTGATATGCGATGACGTACAATGCTTGAAACCTTCCGTATAATAAAATTTCGTATATATCTTATTTCCGATGTCATTATCGAAACATCGTTTTTGAGTCACTGAATCACTTTAAACTTTAATATGATGCTTTTGAAAAACGGTATGCATTTTCTTAAACATCCTTCGACGAGTTAGATTTTGTTATATTTTGCCTTCTTACATAAACTTCTCCCGTTGGTATTATTCGATAAACAGTTCCAATGCTGTCTTCGCTACCATTTTGATTGCCCCATCGCCAATCAGGCCCTATAATGATAGTAAATATGTATTGACAAATCGAAGAAGAAAAAAATGTATTATTTACACGTCGAGTATCGTTACCTTTGCGAACAAGACACCCGTTTGCTATTTGTTGGTTTTCTGGAATATGTCTTGGTTCATCACAAACCCGGATATCATATTTTTCCTTGATTCCATCGTGTCCAAATTGATGTAAAATTCGACTACCATTGTCCCACTCAACATGCAACCAACCGACTAAAATTAATACATTTAAAATAAACAGTTTCAGTTCTAAATTATTATGGACCACTATTACATTTAATGATTAATAACGTTATTTTTTTTCTTTTCCGATGATTTTTCCCCAAGGCCAAATGATATGATATAAAATGTAAAAGTTATTAAAGAAGTGTTTTTGCTGCGTTTTAAAATGCAGGAATTGTTATTTTCACACATAGTTTTCTTTTGGTGTTAACGTATTGTTAAAAAGACTTTTCAAAGTTTTATTTTAAAATTTTAAAACAATGAGACTATTTGACTGACTTCGTTCCGAATGTCCTATTACAGTTCCAACACCAAGATTATCCTGATTTTCATAATTCCAATGACAGCCTCTTCTTACTCTTGTACCAACACATGGCATATCTGAATATCGTTCTTTGTAGTTGTGTTCGGCAAAGTCGACCTCATCTCTATATACTTCTCTTTCATTCAAAATTTCACAAACTTGATTCTTTAAAAAAGTTTTTTCGCATGATTCTCTTTATCTTAAATAAATGTAATTCGTAATTATTTGGGGTTTTTAAGACAAAAAAAAAACAGGTTATAAACTTACAACAGTTTCCTCACGTCCAATGTCATAATCTAAATATTCACGTCTAACAACTGATTCTGTGATTGGCTCGTTGGGAAATCTTTCAAGGAGGTTACTGGCGACATTCTACAATAAAATACAAAACAATTGAGTGGGAATTTTAAAAAGGTGACGTTCACATTCTATTCTAATAAAGATTATTTAATACTTATAGATTTTGAAAAGGCTTTTGATTCTATGTCGTGGTCATTTATATACCAAGTCCTTAAATATTTCGGCTTTCGAGAAAATATTATTAAGTGGATTAAGATTTTAAATACAAACTTCCATGCTGCTATTTTACAGTGCGGCCATTTATGACAACAGTTTGTTGTACAAAGGGGATGCAGGCAAGGAGACCCTGTCGCTCCATATTTATTCATCATTTGTGCAGAAATTTTAGCAATAATGATTAAATAATACAAAGATATTAAAGGTATTTTTATTAATGATATTGAACATAATATATCACAATATGCAGATGACACTTCACTAGTCCTTGATGGTTCACCAAAATCGCTTTTTTGCAGCTCTTGAAACCATAGAACGTTTTTCAAGTTTTTCTGGTCTTAAAATAAATACATAAAAGACAAAGATTATTTGGATTGGATCAAAAAAAAATTCAGATCAGGTTTATCATCACAAAAGATGGAAATTGGAGGGTCAACAACATTCAACCTTTTAGGATATGTTCTCAGTAAATCTTCATAATATTGCCGATATGAATTATAATTTAAAAATTCCAAAAATTATAGCTCTGGTAGAGCAATGGAAACGACGACTTCTTACTCCCATTGGTAGAATTACTGTTATTAAAAGTTTGTTCATACCGAAACTAAATCATTTATTCATTTCACTACCAAATCCAAAGAAAGAAACAATTTCATACCTTAATTAAAAAAAATTGAATTTCTGTGGAAATCTAAGATTGATAAAGTTAAGAGGTCAGTCATTACACAGGACTATTCATCAGGAGGGTTGAAAATGGTTGACATTAACAATTTTATAATATCTCTCAAATGTTCATGGATCAAAAGCCTTACAAAATCACACAAACCATGGATGGGTTTTTTATTAACCATTTATGGAAATGAGTTTTTTTACAGAATTTGTTTGATTTTGGTGATAGTTTTGTAATTGAATGTTTACACAAGGTAAACAATTATTTTTGGAAAGATGTGTTAAATTCATGGTTATGTTTTATTATTACCTATATTGATCACCCAAAGGCAAAAGATAATCTTTTAAATTCTCCGGTGTGGTACAATTCAAAAATACTCATAGCAAATAAATATGTTTTCATAAAAACCTGGTACAAGAATGGTGTAAAGGTCATACAAGATTTTTATGATGAAAATTGTAATTTTTTAAGTTATGAAGAATTTAAATGTAAATACAATCTCAAGAATATATGTATAATGCAATACAACAGTGTTAAATCAGCAATTTTTAAGTTTTTTACAATGTCTAACATTGACAGGACTTCTGTTCAAAGAAATCCTAATCCATGTATACCATTTTTTTTTCCAAACAATCATACTCCATGAAAAGTGTACAAAAATTATTTACAATGTTTTGAATGAAAATGTGGTTGTTCCAATTGCTGTAACCAGATGGAAAACAGATCTAACATATTATAATGTTGAAGATCTTACTGTATATGATATTTTTAAGATTTGTTTTAAAACTACCAAAGATTCTTCTGTACAATGGCTTCAATTTAGAATTTTACACAAAATTCTTCCAGTTAGATACTACCTTTAAAAAATCAATATTAAAAATACCGACGCGTGTGGGTTTTGTAAAAACAATGTGGAAACAATAATACATGTTTTTATTTCCTGTAAGAAAATACATTCCCTGTGGAGTGAACTTAGTTTATACATTTATAGAAAAACCTCTGAAAGAATTAGATTTAATATGTCTAATATTATACTTGGCCAACTTCCATTGTCATTTCATAACAAAGTAATTAATTTTATAATTCTGTCTATGAAACAATATATTTTTTGTTGCCTTATGTCAAATAAGACTCCATGTTTGATTGGTTTTCTTTGTCACTTAAAACTAAAATACAATATTGAAAGATATGCTGCAATACAAGCTAAAACTTATGGGATAGTTGGAAAGATATCTTGGCTGCTGATATCTGATTAATTTTTATCACACTGTATCATGAATATTTTTTTTTCTATACTTAATTTTTTTCCCATGTAAGCAAGTAACCACAAAATAATAAATTTCAGTGTTTATTCATAAGTGTGTGTGTGTATGTATGATTGAATGTCTGTTTTGCATATCTGTTTCTTTGAAAAAGAAATAAATTATTAAAAAAAAAGAAGATGGGGGATAATATAACGCATATACCCAATTGATTTCGTCGTAAAATAAATTTCACATGTAATATTTTCCAAATCTATATTCTTGATAATGTTATAATACAAAATTACAAAACGACTATTTCTAGCTATGTTCAATTTTGAATATTTTAACAAACGATAAGAAAAAAATAAATTCTTAAGTTTTGGTGGTATTGAACCAACAACCTAAAAACCCTAGCTCTATAATATTACCTAATATCTAGTGCCCTAGCCACTGAGCCATTTCAGTCACAACAAACTATCGTTAAAATGATATATGCGACTTCGACCAGGAATTTACTTTTTTTTAATCGTTCAATTGTTAAGATCCAAAATAAGTATAGTGGGTCATCTATCCACTTTTTTGTTGGTTAAATCTGCTTTAACTTCTTGTAAACCTTATGTAGACTATGACAAAAATATGGAGCTCAGACCCACTCTAAAAAAAAAGGCATTGAAATTCTAAAAGCGACACTATATTTGGAGGTTTTGACACGCATACACCAGTTTAAATAAACCCATTTAAAGTATCTAACATATTTAAGGGCTATCTATAAATCGGTGTTATGATAATAAGGACCCCGCTCTGCGGGCGCCCTTTAGTGATCAGTCTGTTCGTCCGCCCGTCCGTCTGTCTGACTCTCCGTCTTTCAGTCCGTCTGCCTTTGATTATAGTGTACGCAGTGACCTTTAAATTATGTTTGTAGATTAAGTGTCAAGGTCAAAGCAAATCAAACGAAATCCTTTTTAAGAGCATATATATATATATATATATATATATATATATATATATATATATATATATATATATATATATATATATATATATATATATATATATATATATCCACTTAGTTCTTTTTGGCTTATATTTTACTTAAAGAGAGCTTTTTGATTAATGGCGTGTCAATCTCTTTTGAATCAGTTTTAGCCATAGATTATTTACCATTTGGTTAATCTGTTCAGAACAAAAATGCCTGTATGTAAGTTGTAATTAGTTTGAATTAGGTGTTTGAGGCCAGGTGGAGAATTTCGAAGTTATAGGTGAAGATCAAAGCAAAATTCTCTGAAATTCTTTTCATCATATTGTCCACTATGCAAGCGGGGCCCTTTGAGATGGTCATCATCTCAATGTTGTCTAGTTATACTTTCGTTTTCGAATATTTAGAAAAAAATATCAGATTTGTTGATATTTTGATTTTAAAGTATCTGTCCTCATATAGGCATTTAACACGCATTATTCATATGTCTTCTTTATAAATTTCTTACAAAATATAAAGACAATCTTGCGTATTGCCGGGCATCTGTCCATCCAATCATACGGCCTCCTCTTGTTGCAACGGCGAGTTCTCCTAATAAGCCCTTTGATACAAAAAAATAATTATGACTGTTTATCTTGCTAAATAGATTCTGACGTTAAACGTTCCTTTTCAAAATATTTGATGCATGAATTGATAAATCAAAAAAAAAAATTCCTCTTTAATATGTAATTGAAATCAAACTGAACATCACAATTCTACAGCCTAAATATCAAGCGGATGTTATAAAATCATTATCATTAATAGGTTTTTCTCCTCAATTATAAATCAGCTATCAAATCGTTGAGTTTGTTGTAATTTAATGTTTCTTACATAATTTGGAGCATTTCCAACCGGAATGAATGTAAAAGGGTTTATTTTTCCCTCACGTTCAACTAATCGTCGAAGTCTACGAAAAGTCTGTGATTAAAAAAACATTGTTAAAGTAAGCCAAGGTTTTTAAGGTTTAAGAAAAAACTATTTAATATATCTTTATAATGTATGTTCATATCGCGAATAATTTCTACCCAACCAGAACATGTATACGTACACAAAACTTAAATCTTGAATTGACACTTCATGTTGCAACAATGCATTTATTGAATTGGTAAATTGTACTTGGTAAAAACGATAAAATCTCCATATCATTTTATCAACATTATATTCAATATCAAACGTTGAATAGCTTTAATTTCGAAGTTTAGTTTTAACATTTACTGAAAAATAAATAGATAATAAATAGAAATGAAATATGGTGAAAACGAACAGTGTTTAAAATCAAATTCGACCTTACGGAAGATTGTATTTGCGGACAAGGTCCTTGTATTGACCATATAATTTATGAAATGATGACTTAAATCGATAATGATGATAATCTTGTTTTATCAACATGGATGTTAGTAGCCTGCCTCGGTAGGTAAATAATAAAAGTACTAATAAACAACAAACTGTCCAAGATGTTCATACTTCAGTATCAGTTGTCGTCTCTGAAGTCTCCATGAAACTTGACATATCTAGACCTGTCGGGTTCCCGTCGGAAATCACCACTACTCTTGCCCGAATATAGAGAGGGTGTATAACTGCCGTATGCCCTACGATGATAAAGATATTGGACAGGATATCACAAAAAGAATAACAATATGTAGTTTTATAATTTTATTGTTATGGATTTTATTTTAAGATACCTCCTCCTAACTGTAGGCATGAATATGATAGTATGATTCCTGCTTCTAAGGGTGTTGGCCCTTCACAATGGATGTTATCTGTTTGAAATATAAAAAATAATCTTAAATTTTTTTGTGTGCGAATATCCTTATCCAAAGGACAAGTGCACTTATGGGCCCCGGTAAAAAGGGAAAAAATGAAGATTCAAATTAAGCATATTTTTTCCCTTACATCACCTATTGATATCTATTCCATAAGAATTAACAAATTTTAGCATTGAATTTATTGTATATAAAAGCACGAATCTTTACAACATAGTAGGGGTCAGCTGACATTGGTGATTTTGTATAGTAAATCGAGGACGGGCATTCGTTTCAAAGCCTTTGTTTACTGTCAGCCTAACCGAGTACAAACTTGTGGAAAAGACATAAAATATTTAGAAAACTCATGTGAAAATAAGAAGTTAGTACTAAATAAGAGTGGAACCTAAAAAATGAAAAATATGAAAATATCAAGGTTTTTCCTATAGCTATTATCTGCGTGACCCATGTTTGAACCCACGCATGGAATAAATTATTTCAAACAATCACGTGGGTTCTATCCAGATAGACGTTTGTCAAATGTCACCCCTGCGAATGTTATTGTCATTTAAATTTTAGACCACGTGGTTTTATTTGACCCTTTAAGTTTAGCAGTAAAAATCGTGCCTCGTGTTTATAGTCTAGTTCATAGAATCTATAGGTACTATAGTAGTCAAATATTAAATCTAGAGGTTTATTGATTTTAAATTTTATCTTCATTAATTGGTAAATAGAATGTGTTCTAGAAATAAATGTGACAATACAAAAAATAGTTTTTGTCAGCTGTTGCAACAATTAACATGCTAAGTAGAGATCCCCCCTGAGGATTAATTTTCGATCCGTGCCTGACCTAGTAATAGCATCAATAGTGAAACAGACTATACAATTTTCTGCAAAATGTTCCTTGAAAATGACTCGATATACTAAGTTTTTATGCAAAACAGACATCCATTATTTTTTTTAAAACATGGTATTGCACACCACAAGCATCAAACATGGATATGATTTTATTAAGCCACGCAATGTTTATATTTTCAACCACTCAACACGTAGTTGAACACGAACGATAACTCTGTTCTGAATATTATCGTTTAATATAAAAAACCGCTAAATGGTGAAATAAGACAAACTTATTAAAAGAATTTCATGTTTTAACATAAACCAAAGTAGGATACGATATGAAAAACAACCAGTACTTACGTATTTTGAGAATATTATCCGAACACTTATACTTCCGCTCGAAATTTCACAGGAACTGAACAAATCTCGGTGAAGTCTCGTGAACTTTCATTCGAGCACCTCTGGATTGATTACATACTTAGCAACGATAAAGAAAACATTCCGAACACATTCGCAGGGGTGAATGTGCTCGCTGTAAAACATTGACACGTTTTAAATCACTATCCATCAACTTTGTATGGTCAGGAATTTTTGTTTGATCACTATGATAATATGCAACTTAAAAGCTTTATTCGCTTTTTTCAGATGAAAAATACATAAGCAAACGCTCCAATCGATTCACCAACAGAACAAAGTTGATTTAAATGTCTCCTCCCTCTGAGTTAAATAGACACAATTAAAGTAGGTTCGGTTCGATTTTTCCGGATTTAGATTATTTGTAGGCATTTAAAAATCCTCAATTTTTTAAACTGTATGCTACTTTTGGTAAATTTAAGCATGCATATAAATCAGAAGTATCCATCATTGCTTAACTACTACAAGAAAAAAGCAATTTGTTGATATTTTCTACATAAAAACAGCACTGAAAAAGGGCCAATTCTCTATAGCTTAAGTGCACTTGTTCTTTCTAAATAGTACTTCATTACAATTTAGTCGCTTAAGTGATGTCATGTATGTGTCTATAAATAGAATATATGGTATATAATATCAGACCCTCTATATATGTATGCAGACAACGAAATGTTAAGGTTGTTTATGGTTAGTAAATATTGCAAAAAATCCCAATTTCTGTCCAATAAACAAATTATATTTTCATTGCTATTAACAAAGCTATTTCCCTGCAGAGCCGATCAATTTTCTGCAATTTCATTTATGTCTTCCACTTATACTTAC
Source organism: Magallana hongkongensis (assembly GCA_015776775.1). NCBI lineage: Eukaryota > Metazoa > Mollusca > Bivalvia > Ostreida > Ostreidae > Magallana > Magallana hongkongensis. The sequence goes on from VIAA01000244.1 coordinate 14,460, forward strand.
ATTAAATATGTCACGATATGAGTTGATTTTTTAATGCAAATTTCATAAAGAAAAAGCAATAACAAAAATAAAACTGATAAAAAATGTTTCCTTTTGAAAAACTGTAATTATCATATATAAGACACTTATTGGGAAGCTATCTTTTTATATTTGGAACTTTCATCGCCATCTCAGTTATCTTGATATAGTTGTCTTCTTCTGTCTTTTTTCTGTATTCTTAATTTTTTCCCTTCGTCATACAAATTGCTATTACATACACCACAACCTTACAAAACTACAGCATTAGATTTCTAAAGGGCAATATCTATTAACTGTTACTTATAAACTTGTTTGCTATGTTAACTCTGAAATGCAAAAGTCCATTAAAGTTAAATTGAATGTTTGAATTTGTAATTATCAAATAAAATCTTGACCTTGAGATGCGTGAAGTTACCTAGGCATTTCTTGATGGATGAATAATTGTTTGAAAAGTAGTGGAGAAATTTGACTTCTTTTCCACATCCTATGACGGCGATGTTGTCATCTAAATGCAAGGACTCGTATTCTATAAGCATTGAGAAAAGACACATTACGTTATTTCTTACTAGTATGAGTCAGGAAAAACGAAGTTACATCGTATATAGCAATTTTTATAAATTAATTGTTTTGCCATGTAAATTCTACCCTAGCAAAACTAACAACGACATAAACATATATTGTGCAAGCACACGGTAACCTATGTAAATTATCATAAACATTGACTGTAAATTGTTCTCTGTAAGGTTTACTTCAAAACTAATTTCTCTCTGTGCAAAGAGTAGTGTGCAAACTCGTCAAAAGTATCCGTCAGATTTCATCATTGAATTTAAGGATTGTTTTCATTTATTTTTTTATTTTTATTTTTTTTAGTTATGAAGCTTTGAAAATAACAACTTAAAAACTTAAAAAGTTCATAAGTTCTCTTGGGAATTCTTTTAAATACTTTTCATGTTAACAGTTAAATAAGAGATATAAATTTAAATCATATTCAAAAATTAATAAACCAACACAAAATGAACAGGAAATATCTTGTTTTTTTTTTTGTAATCTAAATTTAAAACAAAAATACAATGACGAAAGTTTGTCAAAAGGATAGCATACTGTAAAGGATAGCATACCGTTTAAAATATCTAAAAAGGCTGTCTTCAATTGTCGGACTCCCTCCCCCGCCATGCTTTCCGATGTATCAAGTATGAAAACGGAACAGATTCCTGTTCCATGCTGATGCTTTCTTTGAATGTCTACAAAGCATTTGTTCACAAAAAAGGTTGAGATTTTTCATTTAAAATACTGAATGAAAACTAAATTAAAGTGCTAACAATGTATCTGCTCTTCAGTCAGAACACGAGAGAATATTCAGTGAAATCAATTGCACTAAATGGCATTATAATTTCTTTAAGAACAATTCAAACAATCCATTTTAAGCTTTATGATAAATAGCATTAAACATAGTTTAAAACGCACTTTCCTTAGCTTCTTCGTAAGCTCTCTGTATCCAATGGGCCTCTGCAGATTGAATTTCCATACTTTTTTCTACTTTTAACTGTTCATTCTATTACCTTTAGAAGAAATTTAAAGTTTCCCGAGCTACTTGTGTCATGGACATAAATGAAACAAAAATATTTTAATTTCCTTATGTTATATTTGGATTTGTGTCCCATTTCCTGCTCAGTTTATACTGAGAATAGTCAATGCTTAAAAATTTATTATTTGAATAATGTTTGCGCTAAAAAACGTTTTCGGTTTTATGAAAAAAAGAAACCTTAGGAGTAAAGTCGAAATGGACTCAATATCGAGAATACGTTTTTTTCATTTAGATGTCCTTTAATGTAACAAGAGGCCTACTGGTCTTGACGGTCATTTGAGTACCAGAGTCCATAGATTGACCAGGCATGAAGTCTAATGTTTCAATTTTCAGCTTCATTTTCAGCTTTATCACTACTGTAGATTCCTAATTAATCGCGAGGAATTAATATCTACGTAAAATCGCGAGAATCACTCTTCGTGGATATGAGAAATAAGGAGAAAAGATCGATGTTCGCGATTTTATAATACTCGCGATTGATGCAAAACAGCGGGATCGTGGAATTAAGTACTCGCGTAATATAAGGAACTTACAGTATCCAAGACTCCCCTGACTGTTGTTTTCGTTTTGATTCGTCAATGTTTTGTTAGCAAACAACGATTCATAAACGGGAAAGCAAGAGTCGAAAAAATCTTAGATTATCTATACCATAATTCCAGGGGCAAAAATGTTTACCAAATCTTTTGTAAAAAGAGAAATTCAGGCCTTTAATGGTCAATATTTCATAATCACACTTTTTTCATAATACAAACAACATTCATACAGTTTTTTTCTACTCACATACAATGCACAGAAAATCAAACCACATGTAGATATCATAAAATAGAACACAAATTTATTATCATGTGGTCAGTTGTCAATTCACCATCTAGTTTTCAAGATGAAGTTAAAAATGTAAAATTGTTAACGGACGGCGCACGAGCGCCTGCAATATGCTATCCGAGTGACTTTAAGAACCTACAAAGTACATGCTTACTATTTGGCATAATTTGTCACACCTTTCCCACAAATAAAAGCCTCAACCCCTTTCCCACATTTTACATTCAAATAAGGGGACATTATGGCCAGATTAACAATACAATCAGGTATCTCCTGCTACTGTGATTATTAATATCATATATAGAATCTTGTATATTGTCATTATGTAGCCATATTTACCTTACTAAAGGACATCAACCCCTGATGCATGAGCCATAAATTTCATAATTTAAGAAGAATGCTTCATGGCTTTCATTGTCAGAAATTTAGAGGGGGTGGACAAATAATAAAAAAAAGTAATGAAGAAGATTTTCTAACATCTGATGTATTTTGACTATTTAGCCATATTGGTACCACTCTAGAGCCTAAACCCCTGATCCAGGGGTCATGAATTTCACACTTTAAGTAGAGGGCTTCATGGATATCATAACCATGTATTTAGGTTTTTCAAATATTTATAAAATATATATAACACTAGAGCAAAGCTCGTTGCAAAGCAACGAGTGGGTCTTCCGTTAATGTCGAGAGTAAAGCTAGATGTTCCTGTAAGAACCATTAACAAGGGTAACTAAACAAAAACAAAAAAATCGAATTATTCTTGGTACGACTTAACAAAATCCGAATGATTCTAAGAACGAATTAACAAAAACCTTAACAATTTTAAGAACGACTTAACATAAAAATTCCGAACGTGTCAAAGTGAGACTTAACAAAAATCAAATTATTTTGGTACGAGTTAATTTCACTTTGAAATTTACGCTATTTTTTAAACCTTCAATCCCAAATATCTCTGCAATGCATCGTCTGATTTTAAAACGGATTTTAGATTTGTTGTATTGTCTTTTTTTGTTCCAAAAATGAAAATTTCCAAAAATTGGAACTACTATAAAATTTTAAATCCCCCAGTACACCATAGCATTGATATATCTATCATCAGTAAAATTTTCAAAGCGATATCTTTAAAGTTTATGGAGATTTCCTCCGAAAAAATTCACTTTTTATGAAAATGGCCGTCAAATTCAAACGGAAGTGACATCAATGCTAAAACTTAAACATCGTTGAGGCACGGTTACTTTACAAAAGCTCTGAAAATTGAATATCGAATGAAAACTTTTTAAGATATGAAGCCGAGAAGGAGTCAGGAAAAAATAATAATAACTAGAGCAAAGCTCGTTGCAAAGCAACGAGTTGGTCTTCCGTTAATGTCGAGAGTAAAGCTTAGATGTTCCTGTAAGAAGCAGAGTTCTTAAACCAATTACAATAGTAACTCAAACAAAATAATATAAAAATTCGAATAATTCTTGGTACGACTTAACAAAACCCGAATTATTCTGATTAACAAAAACCTTTACGATATCACGAACCACTTAACAAAAAAAATCCGAATGTGTCAAAGCAAGATTTAACAAAAATCGAATTATTTTTGGTAAGAGTTAATATCACTTTGTACTTAACGCTATTTTTTTTAACCTACAACGCGGAATCTAAATTTCCGAAAAAATCGATTTTTAATCCCAAATATCTCTGCAATACATCGTCCGATTTTTAGACAGATTTCAGATTTTAAGTTCACCATGGCAAATTATATAGTACTGTAGTATATATTATTTTGTTTTAAAAAAATGAAAATTTCCAAAAATCGAACTCCTTCCGGTTTTGAGCAAAATTGATGAATACAATTTTAAACCCCCCAGTACACCATAGAATTGATACATCTATCATCAGTAAAAATCTCAAAGCTATATCTTTAAAGTTTACGGAGATTTCTTCCGGACAAAATCACTATTATAAAATTAAAAACGGCCGCCAAATTTGAACAGAACTGACGTAAACGCTGAAACTTTAGCATCGTTCAGGCATGCTACTTTACAAAAGCTCTGACAATTTCATTGAAATCGAATGAAAACTTTTTGAGATATAAAGCCGAGAAGAAGTCAGAAAAAAAATTAAAAATAAAATCTCTACTCCTATATTAAGATAATAGACTCGAATATTTTGCCTTTAATACCGAGAAATTGGAAGAATACTGTCTTTTGTTTTATCTATTTTAAACATCATTGGTAATTGAAGATAACCAATTTGTATTTATTTTTCCAAGTTAAGCTTCGCTAATTAATAATCAACGAAAATTCCTAAAAAAATCCCGGAAATCACCTGGATTTTTTGGTTTTTACAATCCAATCTTGCGCTTGCGAAATACATTCACGCTAAAGGGATATTTATTTTATGTTTCTACAATATCACATCTGCATGAATAAGCTCAGAAATGATAATACAAATACGGGTAAATATTCATTGGACTTTTGCTATATATTCTGTTCTCATAAATATTAATGATTTCTTATGAGAGAAAGTTTAAAATAATAAATATACATTTCAACTAAGTACTTACTTATGTCTTCGTGATGACAAAAAATATTTGATTACATGAAAAAAAAAGTTACATTATATTTGTTAAGAGAGTGAAGATAGAGTATGTTTTATAGTTGGAAACGGAAGACCCTAATAAAGAGCAAGAGGGTCTTTTGTTGGAAACGGAAGACCCTAATAAGACAAAGGAAATGTAGAATTTAATACACTTTCACAGTATGGCATTAGGCATTATCTGCCCCCTTCAAGTAGGACGTGAACCCCTGATCCGAAGGGGGAAAATAATTTCAAAAGTTTGGAAGAAGGCTGCCAGGACATCTAAACCCTGCATTTAGGTATTTTAACATGTGTAGAGTAGAACAAAAAATTCCTTTCTTAATTTTTCAATTTTCATCATATTGACCCTGTAAATGGGGACTTTAGAGGAGACTAAGTCATTAATTTCACATTCTACATTCCTCTTATCCTAGAAATGTTTCACACCCAAATTAGTTATAATTGTCTTAAGTTTGTAGTTTTCAAATAGTTTTAATGTCAATTTTGAACACACGACGGTCGATAATGGACGACGACGCACGAATATCAAATGGCAAAATAATCTATAGTCTTAATTTGTTTAAAATCGAAATATATTCAGCATAATCGAATTAGTTTATTAGTAATCTTATAATTTTAGAATTTGGAATTCGTCAATTTCATATTTGTTTGGTTTTTATTGATTTTGCATTCTAGGTTTCATATAATTTTTAGGGAAAACGGTTTTATTAGAAATATATTGTCATCCTATGACAACCAAAGAAGCAACACATATGTGTTGGTGATATTTCTGTCTGTAATCGAGATATGTCATGTAAAACATTTCAGACAAAAACCAAAAAAATTGCATACATTTTATTAAACAGAAGGGATCCTCACAACAAAACAAAAACAAACAATAACTTAATGATTAACTTGCAATCTAAAACAATGAAAGTGATGAAATTATAAACGGGAAGTAATAAAATAACAACTAACAGCAGATTAATAATAAAACATTTCATAACAAATGATCTCAATTTGTATTTTCTTTGGCTTCGTATTTAACCCCCATGATTTTTTGGTGGTCTTGGTGGGATGTACATCTGGGTCTTGGTGTAGGTGGGTTCTGGACAGTAGGTAGGAACTCGGGTACTTGTGTTTAATTGGAGACCTGCGGAGCGATAGGCCAGGCTTTCTAACTTGGTGTGCTTGGTTTCCATCAGTTGCATTTCTTTGGACGCCACGAAGAAGCTGATGTCGGTGTTCTTCTCCTGGTTGTTACAGGTGTGCAGTTTAAGCTGGCGAAGTCTGCGTTCTGGTCTGTGTATGTTTTCGGTCATGCACTCCATGTAACCAAATTTCTCAAAGTCGGGTTTGACGCTGTCAATCCCATCTTGAATAATTCTGTTGTGTTCATTGATCAGTGTTTTAATCTCGTCTTTTTCTAAATTAAAGTCCCCACCAATCAAAACTTCAGTTCCGGTGAACCAGGCCAGAAATTGTGCAAACATCATGAACTGTTTTCCGTTTTCATAGATGACCTGTGAACCTCTGTCTATTGTTGTCAGTTCCCAATGCCAAGACACGCAGACGAACTTTTTTACAATTTGGGATGCAGGTGCTGGTGAACAAATGTCAACCATAGGTGATAGGACTTTGTCAAGATCACAGTTCGGTATTTTGAACTGTGAATCTGTTGGTTGCTGGTGAATCTTCAGGCGCGTGGAGTCGTACAGAAGGACTGTTTCGTTGTTAGTCGGGTCCAGTAGCTGCTGGTAGCTGGTCTGAGTGAACGTGTTTGGACTAGGGTTGTCTCCGGGTAGAAACATGATATCAGGTCTTTCGTTTTCCACAAGGTTGCGTAAATTATCTCTCCGAAAGTCATTGTACATTCTACCCTTCCGGCCCGAGGCATTCATGCTGATTATTCTTAACACATCTGTGTCGTACCCCATGATTGTTTTATTTTTCGTTGAACTCTGAAAAAAATACAGAAATTTCTAACATAGTTTTAATTCATTCCATGTTAAACGAATACTTCATACATTTATCAATTGGAATTTTTTTTACAAAATTGCTTGATCCAAAGTTATTCAAAAAACAAAAGACAAGTAGGAAACGATCTTTTTAAAAATAACTTTCACATTTAAAATGTAAAGCAATTTCTTAAATCTAATTTTAAAGAAAGTCAATAACTTTTTTTATTTATTCTCTAATTATTTACATTATTTGATTGTATCAATAATCAATAAAACATTGTATATATAAGAGCCACTGAGTCTGTGATGTTATTTACTTCATTAGAATGTTTTTATCCTAATGCAATATTTCATAACAAAGTAAAGAAAGTAAACAGTATGGAGATTGCATTACCAAAATATCAAATTTTTATTTGAAGAATACTTTTAACTTACTAGATGATTTAGATTAAATCATTGCAAAATCTATGTTAAAACAATTAATTTTTTCTCGTAGAATATATACATGTAATATATTTTACCTACTGGTTTATTTCATTTAGGTTAACCAAATACTATGATTATTTGAATAATTGAAAATTAATATTTGGGGTAACAACAACTAAAGAAATTCAACAAATAATGCAGAAAAAAACCTATGAAAAGCGTTTGGCGTTAGTGCACTTACTTCTCTAATTCTTAATCCAAAAGTGTCGATATCAGGTAGGCGGGAGCTCTTTTTATAATAACGTGTGAAATTACGTGGGATACAAAAATAAAACTCCTAATAATAGAAGTGGAAAATCTCTTTTTTAAAAATATAATGAATTTCATTGGTCAAACAATGTTTGAGATGTTGGGACTTTTTATATCAATAGTATTAAGTTAGTGAATATACGGTAAAATTACGTGGGATTCCAAAATAAAACTGCTAATTATAGATATGGAAAATTTCTTAGTCAAATTAAAATGCATTTCTTCAATAGTTTAATGTTTGGGAATGTAAGACTTTTTGTACATATAATATCAAGTTTGAGAATATGTGCAATTAAAAAAATTGCATTTATAGACCGCATTTTTTAAGATAAGTTCATGCTTTTATAAACTCCCTGTTTAAACTACGTTTTCTCAATTGTATGTATCCTTTTATATTATATAACGCCATTTATTCAATACGACGTTTTTCAAAAATTGCATTTTTCGTAGAAATTAAATCGAAACTAGATATGTCTGTACACTATCTGCTTGACAGGACCATGCTTACGTTTCCTATATGTTGTTTAAATGGACAGCAAATTTATGTTTCACTTTAGTGAGTACGGCATAATTATATATATTCGTTGATTCTTCCATAGAAATAAATGAATTGGTTATATATTTGTTTTTATCTGCTTAAAAACAAAATATTTAGGTTAAAGATAACTAATAATATCAGAATAGTTAGAGTACAACGTACACAAAATCTGTCATAGGAATTTCTGTGACAATCATGCAGTCCCAGAGACGGTTGGGGTCCTCCCTGGGGTCATAAACCTTTGACAAGCACATTTTGGATTTAAAATTCCATATTACAATTTAAAAATATGTAAAAAAGAAAAGAGAGACAGAGACTCTCAAATTTGGCAGTCAGAGAACGTCAGATAAATAGAAAAAGTTTGCTATATTCCTATTATTTATCACAGTACAGCTCTAACGAACAAAACTATATATCTTTTGTTAAGAGTAAATTAAAAATTATAGTAATTTTCAAATGTAAATGATGTTAATGATGGAAGTTTTTACTTACTTCTCTTTAAAATATGTTTGCTTTTATTGGGAAGTGCATTTTAATATTTATAAAATCAACCACCTTTGAAAATGTTAACACAACCTATCAAAAATTACATATATTTTGTTTTTAGATATGAACAATATCCTTCCTTCATTAGTAAAGGCAATAATATTCACTTTTATAATGCATATGCATCACAATAAAAAATGTATTCATAAATACGGAGTTGTTCCCGGGAATTCTTATTTATATAGATAGTAGAGTAAACAAAAACTAACCATAAATACATTCCGCATAAAATGTTGTGTAAATACCCTTATTTAATAATAGGTTATTGTTTGTTGCTCAATTCGGTAATAATGTTGTTTTTTTTCCAATATGGCATCTCTATTTCTACATCAGTAAATAATTATTTAATGACAAAATGGTAAGTAAAACAGGACTACCAACAGTATCGAATTAACTCATCATTTCGTAAGTTCCATGGTCGATACAACAACCTTGTCAACCAATACAATCTTCCACTGGGTCGCATGTTCACTGACGTTTTTTATACTTATTGTTAATTAAACTGTAGTTAATCACCTATTTGTAAACAAACGTTTCCGTTTTCCCGATTACGACGAAGAGCACACAGCGGATGTGTCTGGTCGGCAGAGGATGCTCACCCCTCCAAAATAGTTGATCTTACCTCTAATTATTTATAGGTCCTTGTTTACTCTGCTTCTGTTTTGATTTTTTTCTTTGGATTTTGATTTTGAACACTGTTCGTTATCAGCACATGTCATTTTTAACTGAACTATTTTATTTATCAAAAATATACAAAATTGATATTTTTATGTCGAAGTCCAATCATAACTCTTTTCTTTTTTTATAGTTTTTGTCCGCTTTAAACAAATTGCCTTTTAAATGCATGGCATAGCATACATAAAACTAAATATAAGATGCTAGAATGTCTGAAAGTAATATGATTCTTATTTTTGGATATATATGAATGCTTCAAAAAAGGTATTTTGTTAGTAACGACGTTATTCAATTTTTAAAACATTAAAATTTTCGTTGAAACTAATTCAAAACTATTCATTTAAACACACCATTTGTGTCGGCTGTGCAAGTTAAACGTTTCTACTTTGTTTTAAATGAAAAAAAAACATTTTGTGTTCTCCTTTAGTGAAAACGACATATAGTTTATCTAATAATTCTCTATAACAAGAGTCTTCCTGCCTCGACAGTCACCTGAGTACCATACCCCGACAGAGGGTCTTAATTCTGCATTTTAAGCTTCATTTTGGGGTCTAAGCCCTTACCTGAGACTCCTCTGACTTTTATCCCAGTTTTTTATGTATAAAAGGGGAAGGGGGAAATTGAAAGAATATTGGATTATTTATACCCTAGTTCCAGGGACCAAACATTGTAAACATTTGGTAAAAAGTGATCTGCAGGCCTTTCATGGTCGATCGTTCATAATATTCAGTTTCATTTATAATGCACACAACATACATACACTTTATTCTACAAGCTACAATGCACAATAAATTAAAGTAGTTTGATTTCGTAAAATTGAACAGATATTCAATCAGATATGGCCAAGTGACTATTTACCTTTTGGTTTTCAAATAAAAAAGTAAATTTGTTAATGGACTAAAACCCTAGACCCTGAACCCCTGACTAAGGGACCATGCATTTCACAACCGGATGGGGTATAGACTGTCTCAGGTCTTCATGGACATCTCGAATTTACATATATTTCAAAAATTTGAGAAAAAGTAAAAAATGTAACATTGTTAATAAACGACGCATGACGACGGACAAAGACCAACTACAATACGTCACCTGAGTGACTCAATGAATTTAAAAATCAATAATAGTTAATATACAAAGCAAAAAAAAAAACTGGCATAGATTAAAACTTTTACGTCTGAGACAAGATCCAGAGGTTGTGAATAGATTTGAGATTTGAGATTTGATTTGAACATATCAAATCATAGATTTGAGGTCTTGAAATTGCCGGTGTAACGAATAAGAAGAGTATTGTCTCGTATTGTGGACCAAATCCAATAGACTCTGCAATTCAAGGACGTTATTTTGATATTGGACTGCTAAATGCTTTTCCTATTATAAATAAATTGTTGGGTCAATATTACAATTAAAATTGAATATTACTGAATTAGGAATAATAAATAATTGGACAGGACATAATATTTCACTCAAAATAGTGTATTGTGGGGGGGTTTTTCTTGGGGGGGGGACAGTTTACAATATGTTGATTACCTTATTTCATGTCATTTTTCTTTTAGAAAGAATTTTGTTCTATCTACTTAACAAAAGGTAGAAATCGGCCAATTCTGAAGTGATGAACTCTTACATTTTATTTCATATACTAATTCATCTGAACAAAATAAAAACCTCTAACTTAATACCGTGTCACAAGGTTGTAATGAAACGGTCAAAATGGAGACCGTTTATCACATCAGAATAATTCAGAGAAGGATTTATTACATTTCACAATCTTTTTTTTTTTTTCGAGAATAGTACATAATACTAGTACTTTGGGGGCAATGATTTGAGAAACATATTAAAACACTTGTGATACTTGATCAAAACATAACTTTTAAACCATAACAACATATATTTAGGCAAGAAGGAATATGAGTATCTGCATATGCCATAAAGGAAACTAAATTCATTTTTAAGATTCAGAAATCCAAAGACTGGTATTCTAAAAGGGGTCTTTTTTTTAACTTGGAAATAATTTCATGAAGATATTATGCCCTTAAAAAGATGCATTGGGAATACATGTAGTAAATCTATTATGTTATTTGAATAAAAATTGGACATTGTAAACTTTATACTCTTTTATTCTTGTGTGGTTATATCCCTCCTGTTTGTCTATATTCTTAAATGCTTTGTCCATGTTTTGATACGGTAATAATGAAACTAATGGCATGTTACATTTTAGCACACCTGAGTATTTGGATGAGCCAAAGACTTGTTCTTTAAAACATATAAATCACCAGCAAACTTTCAGAAAATGTTACATTTCTGTGCAATAAAAAGGAAAATGTAGTACATGACACGGTTTTGATAAAAAAAACATTCTGCGAAATCTTCTTTCGATTTTCAATTCGAAAGTAAAAATACAGAATACAATGGATTTGTTTACATTGTTTACAAGCTTAGGCTTTTGTTCAAAATGCATATGTCAGATGAGCTCTGGTAGGGGAAAAGTATTAAAAGTTGTAATTTTAGTACTGTTCACATGATGTACTTCAGATATCATATCATCAACAACTTTCCAAAAATACATCGATGGATATTGGAGACTTATGTCCTTGATGATTCATTATCTTCTCTGCAACTTACATGTTTAAAGTTGCATGGTAGGTCCCAAATAGTCAAAGACATTAGTTTTGAACATATCCATCAATTTAATACTTCATGTTGGAATTTCTTAATCATATAAAGAGCAGCATGAGAATTACAGTTATGCCAAGCACCAAAAAGCATCGGATTCATACAAGTTAAATTATATAATATTATATAGTTATGCCAAGCACCAAAAAGCATTTGATTCATACAAGTTAAATTATAGAATATTATATAATACAAATTCAAAGTTTATAACAATACAGTATCTGTTATTGCATTTATTTATCTATTTGAAGGATATAAATGAAATCTATTTATAAACCTGGAATTTCTGGGATTTTATTTTTATAACCTGGATTTGGTTTTCATTTTATTGTTTTTCAGGAAACAGGTTTTTCTTCTTATCTAGCACATTCCGAGCTAGCTTTTACTCAGAATTCATAAATTTAGAACAATTTGCAACCCCCTCCAAAAATAAACCATTTACTTAGTCTATTTTAAGCAGGTGCTATTTTTAAAGAATGAAAATGTTATTACATAAAACTACGGCCATACAATCAACAAGTTTAGAAAATCAAATGAAATAAAACAGATAAAACTCTTTTATAAAGTACAAACGCAATTAAAGCACTTTTCAGTAGCATCTAATTTTTTTGTAATTTTTGCACATAAAAAATATTTCATACATTGTCCTCGAGCGTTTCACTTGCAATGTGCTTACTATATGCACTGTTATAAGTCGTGGTCAGAAACTTAAATGAATGCTGTTAATGTAAATAATTTCGTAATGCTTATGTTATGTATCCAAAAAATACAAATGTAACAGGATACCTAGCTTCATTCATTTTTAATAAAGGGCACAATATCATATGATTTAGATGCCACGCTTATGTATGGCATTGAATTTTCACAAAATTGTAAATTTTGTTCAATGATAAGTCAGCAACATACATGTACGTATTGGGATTTAACTCCATTTATTTTGCTGAAATATACATAGTTATTTCCAAAGTATAACCTATACCCTGAAACTCAAAGTAAAGATAAATAATGTCCATATAATGGCTTACTATGTAATCGGACGGATTGGTAAAAAAACAACATAAAATCTGCTAATTCCTTTGTATTGACATATCTACGATAGTACTGCATGGAATTATCAATTGTGCAATTATAAAATGCTATATAATCACCATGATTCAAAAATACAAACAATCATGAACATGTACACATTATTTATATAATGTATTATCACTAACAATATTATCACAGGTAATATATTGTATAAAAGTGATGACAAAAAAACAAAAACAAAACAAACACACAACCAATAGTCAATGAGTAGTGTAAATAATTGAAAAAATTCCTGAAAAAATCCTAAATATACGTCACTAAATTAAAGCGATGGTGATGGGGTGAAGTTATCTACTGCCGGATATGTACCACAGCTTCCCCGTTACTGTAACTGAATCAGCTGGCCTACTTTCAAAGAGACAGGTACACAGACTACGTGGAGTCCTCGACTTCCTCCGCCATTTGTTTAGACGCCTCTAGATATCCTCGTCTACAATGGAGTCCGGGCACCAAAGACATTACATTCCATAACGGTGAATAACACGTATAATAGTAAAGAAAGAGCATGGTGATAAATAAAGACACTCATACAAATCCATGTTTAAGTTTATGTAGCTTTCTTGTAATGTATAAACTTTACATAAATGCAATACGTTTAGCGGTGTAAATTTATATAAAATCAACAAATATTATCAATAACAAAATAAAAATAACACTGATGTTGATTATTGATAAAAAAAAAAATAACATGGAATGTTACATGGTTCATTGTTATAGGCAGTTAAAACGGTGTGCAACAGACAAACCTTTTTGAACAAACGTGGTAAAATTCGATTCACACAACCAAATAAAATGTCAAGTAAATTGATATGAATTACAATTAGATGTAGGCCTACATGATTTTCCTAAAAATGGTATCACAGAATTAACGAGAGACATGATCTATAAATACGTTCATAATCCATACACCTTGAAATAACAAAACGAGTTTGGGACATTTCAATTCAAGAATAAAATGCATTAAAAGACATCGAGAATTGATACTATTTAAGAAATGAACTCAATGTCTACCCAAGTTATACTCGTATAACCTGGGTTGGGGCAATTTACGCTTTATAATCTGCGATTTATAATTTATAAAATGCGTTGGTGCATTGTGACGTGTCTTGTGACATGCAAACCAGGTTATACAAATTTAACTTAATTTTTCTATCCAATCAAATGCCACGTTACAACCAGAATTAAATTATTATGTAATATAAAGAATATGTAAAATTATATTATTTTTGTTATCAACATACTTTTGGATACAAAATATAAACAACAAAACCATTTTTTTTTCAAATCTTGCCATGAATTTTTATGTACATGTACCTATAGCATTATTGTGACTCTTTTCAGAGAAATTTTACGAAGGAGACTCATCATTTTCTGCTATCGGTTTGTTTTTTTGCTTTTAAATCGTAAAATATTCAATGTCTCTCAAATCAATGACTTTACATTAATATGAAAGGATATCACAGTTGATGATCATCTTTATGATGAAAGCAATCTAGCACCACGTCACTAAGATAATATCGCCGGTAGCTAAGTCACGGTCAGTTGGCGCTGGGGGGTCACCCTGACACTGCCGCCACCATCTGATTGTTTCACTACTTCTTATCCTGTCCCGTGGGATCGGGACCTTTAGGCCTCTGACTGAACATTGAAGTACCCCCTCCTGAAATAAATGCAAGGACTGCACACAGGTGATTAAACTTACAAGTAAACACACGTGATTGGAAGCATTCTTCACTTCTAAAAAGGACACTCTTTCAAACAATACAAATATTATTTCCTTTCCATTTAAATTGATTTATCATTGTGCTAAACAATTGGTTATAAAAATTCAAATATTGCTACCATTACCAAAGCAGATGCTTAATATAAAAACAATGCTGTCTACGGTCTCAGAATACCATCAACATCTTTTCACAATTAAAATTTCATAATGTTTGTTCTGTCAGGTAAAATTCTAATTGGTTTTTTTTTTACTTTCTTTATCAGATGGCTTTTAAAATCGTACAAAATATACATTACAATTTCCACTTTCTGATTTTGTACTACATCTAATGAATCCATTATCTCGATAAGATATTTTAAGTAGGATTTTTTTCTGCAATCAAATGGTAGCAATGTTTTGGACACAGAAGGAACAGGTGCGTGTTGTCATGACACAAGGGTAAGTGGGTGGGCGGTTATCGTTATCACTTTCCTTACTTACAAGACAATGTTTCCGTCAGACAATTCTTGCACCTTTAACTGTGCTTGTAAAAGCTGAAAATTTTATCAATAAAAGGAATGAATAACATAATCAGAAAAAAAAGACATTGATGGTATTCCGAGAAGGTTGAATTATTTCAAAAGTCCGATGTTTTCTTATCTTTCATGAAACTGGGTTAATATTGATATCATATTTTACCGCGTCAACAATATTGTTGCAGCAATTTTAAGCATAATATCTAATAATTCAAAATTTACGCCGAAGTTCAATTTTGATTTTTTTTTCTACATCGAACGATTGAAACGATTAAACCATTATGTGTCTACCAGTTCCCAGGCTATCTCAACCGTGTAGAAACATCTATAAATAATATGTGTTCTCTGTACAGAAGAGTCTACAGTATAAGGAAGTTGCTGTCCCCCTCTACACAGAAGAGTCTACAAAGCCGTGACAACTGCCCGTGGCAGGGGAGTTGTCTGCCCCTCACACACACACTCACAGCATGGTGTTGGCCTCCTGAAGTTCGTTGATTTTATTCTCTGTCTTCTACATCCATTCTTTGTACTTTTCTCCCCATTGCTTGTTCAGCTGTTAAAGTTTTCATAACATGCATGTAATTCCATACTTCACAGTATTACTCAACAAACTTATTCGACAAGGAAATAATATTTATTGTTGAGGCCTCTTTATTTAACAAGGAAATAATATCCATTGCTGTCAAACCCCACCTCTTCTATTTGAAAATGAAATATGTTATATTTATTGCTAAAACCTCTTTTTACAATTCTTTTAGAAGAAAGACTGAAGTATTTTGACGTTTAGTTTGTACATTTCCTCCAAAGCAGTACAAGAAGTTTGCATAAAGTGGTAATAAAGCAGAAATCCATTATTCTCTTTATGCTCTCCCTTCTCAAAAGTTTCATTTCCAAATTAATCTTGAAAAACTAATTCCTTGTGTTAAAAACATTATTTATTTATTTACAATATAAATTAACGTTTGCAAATGATTAATTATTCCAGGTAAATAAAAAAAATTGTCAGATATTTTCTTATTTTATGTGACATAATGTATCCATAGTATGTTAATTCTGTCTAGCATCATGCCTCTTCCTCGTTCGATGACAACTATAAATAAAACCAAACTACACCTCATAACTGGAGTGTTGTTGCCATAGAAAGCACTAGTGCAACCCTAATACAAAGAATGAACCTTATGAACTCTAAAGGCAAACTCAAAACCTTTGTAAACTAATTCAATGAACACACGGGCCAACACCCAACTATTGCCTATGGCGTCACCTGCACTTCATAATTTTAAGATTAAACTCAAGAGACTAATATTTTATATTACCTACATCTCTGCTGGTCTATCAATTTTTACGTTAAGAATATTTCATAGGGATAAAGTTCAGTCTTTAACATCAAAGACATCAAATTTAATAGTGCA
This sequence comes from Magallana hongkongensis, assembly GCA_015776775.1. Lineage (NCBI taxonomy): Eukaryota > Metazoa > Mollusca > Bivalvia > Ostreida > Ostreidae > Magallana > Magallana hongkongensis. The sequence continues at coordinate 31,311 of VIAA01000244.1, forward strand.
AATTGAAAATGATTTTTTTCTGTCATATCTCTTCCCTTAAACCATTGGTGTACTCTTATATCTACTGGTATATTTTGAGGCATTGAACTGGAGCATCGATTTTATCACAAATAATTACGATGGTTTCATATTGTTTGTCCGACATTTTAATGTAGACTTTCTAAAGACTATCTAGAAAAAAAACCCAAACGTTGATAGTTCAAAGAATGTTTAGAACATTTGTATATGTCAACAACAAATACAATTACAACTCTTTTTAATCGTACATGTATATGGAAACACAGAAAAGTGTAACACTATATAATTAGTATTTACAAATTAATACTTATGCTTCATTATAGTGTGTTGGTATATGCTCTGCTTTTCTCTCTGTATTCATTCGTTTTTTCGTTTTTAGCTCACCTAAGCCAAAGGCTCAAGTGTGCTTTTCTGATCACAATTTGTCGATTGTCTGTCGTTGTCGTCGTTGTCGTCGTCGTCGTTGTAAACGTTTCACATTTTCATCTTCTTCTCAAGACCCACTGGGCAGATTTTAACCAAATTTGACACAAAGCACAACTAGGTGAGGGGATTCAAGTTTGTTCAATTAAGGGCCACGCCCACTTTAAAGGGGAGATAATTGAGAAATATTGAAAATTTGTTGGTATTTTTAAAAAATCTTCTTCTCAAAAACTATTCGGCCTGAAAAGCTTAAACTTGTATGGAGGCATCTTTAGGTAGTGTAGATTCAAGTTGTTTAAATCATGGTCCCCGGGGGTAGGGTGGGGCCATAATTAGGGGATCATGTTTTACATAGGTATATATAGAGAAAATCTGTAAAAATCTTCTTCTCAAAAACTATTCGGCCAGGAAAACTCAAATTAGAGTGGAAGCATCCTCAGATAGTGTAGATTCAAGTTTGTTCAAATCATGGTTCCCGGGAGTAGGGTGGGGCCATAATTAGGGGATCAAGTTTTACATAGGAATATATAGAAAAAATCTGTAAAAAAATCTTTTTCTCAAAAACTATTAGGCCAGGAAAGCTCAAATTTGAGTGGAAGCATCCTCAGGTAGTGTAGATTCAAGTTTGTTTAAATCATGGTTCCCGGGGATAGGGTGGGACCACAATTGAGGGGATCAAGTTTTACATAGGAATATATAGAAAAAATCTTTAAAAATCTTCTTCTCAAAAACTATTAGGCCAGGAAAGCTCAAATTTGATTGGAAGCATCCTCAGATAGTGTAGATTCAAGTTTGTTCAAATCATGGTCCCCGGGAATTGAATGGGGCCACAATTGGGGGATAAATTTTTATACAGGAATATATGGAGAAAATTTTTAAAAAAAATTCTTTTAAAAACTGTTTGGCCAAGAAAGCTCAAATTGGCATGTAACTATCCTCAGATAATGTAGATTCAAGTTTTTTCAAATCATGGTCCGTGTGGGTAGGGCGGGGCCACAATGGTGGATAAATTTTTATATAGAGAGAAAATCTTTTAAAATCTTCTCAAAACTATTAGGCCAGGAAAGCCCAAATTTGAGTAGAAGCATCCCTAGATCGTATAGATTCATGTTTGTTTAAATAATAGTCTAGGGGTAGGGTGAGGCCACAATGGGGGATGAATTTTTACGTACGAATATATAGAGAAAATCTTTTAAAATCTTCTTTTTAAAGACTTTTTGGCCAGAAAAGCTTAAACCTGTGTAGAGGCATCCTCGGGTAGTGTAAATTCAAGTTTGCAAAATCATAGTCCCTAGTGGTAGGGCGGGGCCGTGGTGGCGGTTTGAATGTTTACATAGGATTATATAGAGAAAATCTTTAGTGTGAAAGCATAGGTTATGCAGTTTAAGTTTGATGAAACCATGACTCCCTAGAGAAAAGTGGGGCCACGAAATGGGGGGGGGGGGTATATTGGAATAGAGAAAAATCTTTACAAAAAAAAATTGATCGCCCTATTGTAGCCCCACCCTACCTATAGGGACCATGATTTGAACAAACTTGAATCTACACTACCTGAGGATACTTCAATCTAATTTGAGCTTTCCTGCCCTAATAGTTTTTGAGAAGAAGATTTTAAAAGATTTTCTCTATATATTCCTATCTAAAAACTTGATCCCCCCATTGTGGCCCCACCCTACCCACAGGGACACTGATTTGAACAAATTTGAATTTACACTACCTGAGGATGCTTCCATTTTAATTGAGCTTTCCTGGCCTAATAGTTTTTGAGAAGAAGATTTTTAAAGATTTTCTCTATATATTCCTATGTAAAACTTGATCCTCCCATTGTGGCTCCACCCTACCCCGGGGACTATGATTTGAACAAACCTGAATCTACACTACCTGAGGATGCTTCCATTTTCACGTCCATTAATTAGGGCAATACATACTTATCATGTGTCCATTTATCTTAAGCTACACAATAGAATGCTATTAATAAGTATGGAGGTTTTGATGAAATTCCATTCTATTTTTGACTTTTTGGATGCAATCCAACTCATAAAAATTTAGTAATATTTGAATTACTTTACATATTATTCACTCAAAATAGTTTGTTTGTAGCAACAGTTTGCAATACGTTTTATGACCTTATTTTTCTTTTGTAAGAGTTTTTTTATAAGTTAATCTGTGCTGTTTACTTAACAAAAATTTGAAATGAGTCACATACACTGTAATAACATAATCTACTCTAAAATTGATAAACTCTTCCATTTTATTCTATATATCAATTTTTTCTGAACAAAATAAAAAAAAACTTTAATTTCACACCGTGACATGACTTTGTCAAAATTTATCACAGCAGCATAATTTAGGGAAGGATTTATATATTACATTTCACAAAAAAAAATCGAGAAATGTTCCTAGTACTAGTATTCTAAAGCAATAATTTGAGAAACATATTAAAACACTTGTGATACTTGATCAAAATATAAATTTAACCAAACAATATGAAGAATGTTTCTGACCGAAGGAATATTAGAATATGCATATATGCAAAAAAGGGATTAAAATTTATTTTATTAAAACAGAAATCCAAAGACTAATATTCTAAAAGGGTGTTTTTTGTTTTTTTGACATTTTAGGATTTGGAGATAATTTTACGAAGGTATTATTCACTTATAAAGATACATTTTTAGAATTTTGAAATAATTTCACGAATGTATTAAGCACTTATAAAGATGCATTCGGAATACATGTAGTAAATCTATTAAGTATTAGAATAAAAATTTGACATAGAAAGCTTTACAATCTTATATTCTTGTATGGGTTATATTCCCTCTGTTTATCTATTTACTTAAATGTTTTGTCCATGTTTTGATACGGTAATAATGAACCCAATGGCAGGTTACATTTTAGCTCACCTGAATATTTGGAGAAGAGCCAAAGACTTGTTCTATTAAACATACAAATTTCCAGCAAACTTCAGAAAATGTTTTATTTCTGTGGAATAAAAAGAAGAATGTAGTACATGATACAAAAAAAACATTCTGGGAATTCTTCTTTCGTTTTTCAATTCGAAAGCTAGAATACAGAATACAGTGGATTTGTTCATGAATGTTTATACATGCTAGTCTATATACAAATGTGATTAGGGTTATTTCAGAATCCATATGTCAGATGAGATCTGGGGAAAAAGTATTTCAAAGTATTGACATAAGGTATTTCAGATATCCCATCATCAACAACTTTCTAAGAATTCACCGATGAATATTAAAGACTTATGTCCCTGATCATTCATTATCTTCTCTGCAACTTACATGTTTAAAGATGCATAGCAGGTTTCCAAATAATCGAAGCCATTATAGTTTCGAATATATCCATCAGTTTAATACTTCATGTTGGAATTTCTTAATCATATCAAGAGCAGCAAGAGAATTAGTTATGCCAAGCATCATAAAACATCGGATTCATACAGGTTAAATTATATAATATCATATAATACAAAGATCATAAAATTGCAGTATCTGTCATTGCATGAATTTATTCATTTGAAGGAGATAAAAAAATCTATTTATAAATGTGGAATGTCTGGGATTTTACTTTTATAACCTGAATTTGGTTTCTCAGGAAACATGTTTTCTTATCTTGATAGATCTAGAACATTCCGAGCTGGCATTTATTCAGAATTCATAAATTCAGAACAATTTGCAACCCTCTTATAAGTCGTGGTCCCGATCCCATTAAATGAATGCTGTTAATCTAAGAAATTTCGTAAAGCTTATGTTTTGTATTGAACAAATATAAACGTAACAGGATACCTTACTTCATTCATTTCTAAAAAGCGGCACAATATTATATGATTTAGAGGCCACGCTTATGTATGGCATTGAATTTTTGTTCAATGATAAGTCAGCAACATACGTATGTGGATTTAACTCCATTTATTCTGCTAAAATATACATAGTTTTTTTACGTATAACCTATATCCTGAAACTCAAAGTAAAGATAAATAATGTCCTTAAATTGCTTACTATGTAATCTGGACGGAGTGAAAACACACACTCAAAATCTGCTAATTCCTTTGTATTGACATATCTACGATACAACTGCATGGAATTATCAATTGTGCAATTATAAAATTTCTATAAAATCACCTAAATTTTAAATAAACACAAACAAACATGAACATGTACACATTATTTAAATAATGTATTATCACTAACAATATTATCACAGGTAATATATTGTATAAAAGTTTTGACAAAACAAAAACAAAAACAAAACAAACAAACACACAACCAATAGTTAATGAGTAGTGTAAATAATTGAAAAAAAATCCTGAAAAAATCCTAAATATATGTCACTATATTAAAGAGATGGTGATGGGGTAAAGTTATCTACTACCGGATATGTACCACAGCTTCCGCGTCACTGTAACTTAATCAGCTGGCCTACTTCTAAAGAGACGGGTACACAGACTACGTGGAGTCCTCGACTTCCTCCGCCATTTGTCTAGACGCCTCTAGATATCCTCGTCTACAATGGAGTCCGGACATCAAAGACATTACATTCCATATCGGTGATTAACAAGTATAAAAGTAAAATAAAGAGCATGGTGACACTCAAGACACTCAAACAAATCCATGTTTAAGTTTATGGAGCTTTCTTGAAATGTATAAACTTTACATAAATGTATTACGTTTAGTGGTGTAAATTTAAATAAAATCAACAAATATCAATAACAAAATAAAAATAACACTGATGTTGATTATTGATAATGAAAAATAACATGGAATGTTACGTGGTCCATTGTTATAGGCAGTTAAAACGGTGTGCAACAGACAAACCTTTTTGAACAAACGTGGTAAAATTCAATTCACACAACCAAAAAAATGTCAAGTAAATTGATATGAATTACAATTATATGCAGGCCTACATGATTTTCCTAAAAAGTATCACAGAATTAACGAGAGACATGATCTATAAATACGTTCATAACCCATACACCTTGAAATAACAAAACGAATTTGGGACATTTCAATTCAAGAATAAAATGCAAAGACATCGAGAATTGTAATATTATGTAAGATAGAGAATATGTAAAATTATATTATTTTTGTTATCAACATGCTTTTGGATACAAATATAAACAACAGAACAATTTTTTTTTCAAATCTTGCCATGAATTTTTATGTACATGTACCTATAGCTTTATTGTGACTCTTTTCAGAAAAATTTTACGAAGGAGACTCATCATTTTCTGCTACTGGTTTTTTTGGCTTTTAAATGGTAAAATATTCAATTTCTCTCAAATCAATGACTTTACATTAATATGCAAGGATGTCACAGTTGATGATCATCTTTATGATGAAAGCAATCTAGCACCACGTCACTAAGATAATATCGCCGGTAACTAAGTCACGGTCAGTTGGCGCTGGGGGTCACCCTGACATTGCCGCCACCACCTGATTGTCTCACTACTTCTTATCCTGTCCCGTGGAGTCGGGACCTTTGGGCCTCTGATTGTTGAAGTACCCTCTCCTGAAATAAATGCAAGGACTGCACACAGGTGATGAAACATACAGGTAAACACACGTGATTGGAAGCATTCTTTACTTCTAAAAAGGACACTCTTTCAAACAATACAAATATTATTTCCTTTCCATTTAAACTGATTTATCATTGTGGTAAACAATTTGTTATAAAAATTCAAATATTGCTACCTTTACCAAATCAGATGCTTATTATAAAAACAATGCTGTCTACAGTCTCAGAATACCATCAACATCTTTTTACAATTAGAATTTCATGATGTTTGTTGTCTGTTGAAGCTCGAATGATTTTTTTTTTATCTTCTTTATCAGAAGGGTTGTTAAAATCGTACAAATATACATAACAATTTTCACTTTCTGATTTTGTACTACATATATTGAAACCATTATCTCGATAAAGGTATTTTAAGTAGGATTTTTTGCTGCAATCAAATGGTAGCGATGTTTTGGACACAGAAGGAACAGGTGCTTGTTGTCATGACACAAGGGTAAGTGGGTGGGCAGTTATCGTTATCACTCTCCTTACTTACAAGACAATGTTTCCGTCAGACAATTCTTGCACCTTTAACTGTGCTTGTGAAAGCTGAAAATTTTATCAATAAAAGGAATGAATAATTTGATCAGAAAAAAAGACATTGATGGTATTCCGAGTAGGTTGAATTATTTCAAAAGTCCGATGGTTTCTTATCTTTCATGAAACTGGGTCAATATTGATATCATATTTTACCGCGTCAACAATATTGTTGCAGCAATTTTTAGCATAATATCTATAATTCAACATTTACGCCGAAGTTCATTTTGATTTTTTTTTTACATCGAACGATTGAAACAATTAAACCATTATGTGTCTACCAGTTCCCATGCTATCACAACCGTGTAGAAACTTCTATAATTAATATGTGTTCTCTGTACAGAAGAGTCTACAGTATAAGGGAGTTGTTGTCCCCCTCTACACAGAAGAGTCTACAAAGCCGTGACAACTGCCCGTGGCAGGGGAGTTGTCTGCCCCTCTAAGTGTACAGACACTCACAGCATGGTGTTGGCCTCCTGAAGTTCGTGAATTTTATTCTCTGTCTTCTCCATCCACTCTTTGTACTTCTCGCCCCATTGCTTGTTCAGCTGTTAAAGTTTTCATAGCATGCATGTAATTCCATACTTATTCGACAAGAAAATAATATTTATTGCTGAAACCTCTTTATTTGACAAGGAAATAATATTTGTTGCTGAAACCTCTTCTATTTGACAGGTAATTAATGTTTACTGGTGAAAAATTACCTCTTCTATTTGAAAATGAAATATGTTATATTTATTGCTAAAACCACTTCTGAAAATTAATATTTTCTACAATTATGCGGGAAGAAAAAAGACTGCAGTACTATGATGTTTAGTTTGTACAAT
>VIAA01000245.1:0-38635 GCA_015776775.1 Magallana hongkongensis
AACATTGCTACATGTATTGTATTGATGGATATACCAGTAATACTGATAACTACGGAAGCCCATTTAGGACCTATCAAAAATTATTTTTGAATTTGATATAACGAATTCTTGAATTTGTTAAAACGAATTTAAATCGTTATAACGAATTGTTGAATCCGTTATAACGAATTAAATTTGTTATAACAAATTTTAGGAACTCGTTATAACGAATTTAATCTGTTATAACAAATTCACTGAATTCGTTATTTCAAATTTCAAAATCTGTTTAAACAAATTAAATTTGAAATAACAAATTCTTGAATTCGTTATAACAAATTAAATTTGAAATAACGAATTCTTTAATTCGTAATTTCGGTTTTTTAAACTCGGTTATAACATATTTTCACCCAATTTGTGGTAACAAATTTCATGTTTTGGGAAACAAATTAAACGGGGCGGACTTCATTTGTCCCATATCGGCGTACGACGAAATGTGCCGATCAATTGATCTGCTTTAAACGGCGAAATGGTATTAAATGAAGTAAATGTAACCATGGTAACAGATGTAACAATTCCAAAAGACACCTTACTTTATCAGCTTTGCTAGAATTCCTACATAGATAGAAACAAAATATTTAAGAACTATATGTAGCAATGCAGTTTCACCAAAAATACAATATATATACAGATTTGTTTCGACGGGTTTCTGTGCAAAATTCCAAAAATTTGTTTAATTAATGCTATCAATCAATGAGCATGCTGATTTATTAACATATATCTGCATTTTTCATCTCATTACATCACCAAACCGTGAGATTACGTCATACTTAAAAAAAATACCGGTCTGGAATAAAATTGATTTAAGAATAAGGAATCATTCTTTGAGTATTACTAGTCTCAGGTGATTTTATCCGGGTCGTGTTCAAATCAAATAAAGCTCGACAAGATTTATGATAGATATGACCACGCTCTGACCGAAATTATCAAATCATTCATCAATATTCAAAGAAGGATTCCTTATTACTTAAATACTTATATTTATATTATTTCCAATTTCTACACTTTAAAACAACATTCTAAAACCACTGTTTTTTAATGAATAACACATGCTATGTATTATTACGCAGCGCAGCCAATACTGTTTTTCGGTTATGCTGTATGACACGCCCATTTTGTGTCGCTCGTTTTTAATGAAATTATTGGGCTGGGTTATCACAGTAAAGGGCACTTAAAAAAATTAATATATTTTATATGATGTAGCTAGGCATTATAACCAGGATGTGCGCATGTGTGAACCAACTTTCCATCAGAACGATGTATAGAATAGGCTATTTTTGGGATTTGATTTTAATCAACTCTCCTACATGTATGCAGTTACTCAGGCAAACCGAAAGTGAAACAGTGTTTGAACCTAAGTACAAATCAACATTGGCGATTGCTGACAACATTTAGTTCTAATCGATAAATTTAATGTAATGAGTTCTTAAGCATTGTTTTTCAAGGAAACTTATTTATAGATACCTTGTAAATAGTTAGATTTTAAATGGAAAAAACAATTTAGATAATTTTTGAAGTCGTACATTGTATATATTCCTATGCCAGAGCTCGTTCAACCAGACGCTCGGCTGTCTCCGTAAATCTCCGACAAGCAGAGAGTCTCTCTTGCTTGTCGGTGATTAACGGATACAGCTGAGAGTCTGGTTGAACGAGACTAGAGTTCAATTTTGCTTGGATCCATACAATTTCTCATAACTATTCCGATAACTGATACGTAGTTTGATAGAATAGATCTTTGAATATTATACAACATGATACATATTGGGTTTTCACAAAATTCCTGTGGAAGAATTCATATTATTAAAAATGTGCGTAATTCAAATACATACAGGAAAGTACTTGCCATGCAAAATAACATATCATTAAATTTAAAATAAATAATAATCGATAAAATCAACTCCCATCTGTTCTTCAGTACTTTGATTTTATATAGTACAACCAGGCACTATAACCAGGATGTATGCATGCGTGTACCGACTTTTTCGGTAAACGTTTGGGAGGAATTTCGAAAGCTGTTTGGAGGAACTTCGAACTGATATTCGCGCAATTTAAAAACGTTTAGGAAAATTTGAAATTTACATTATAAATGTTCATTAAAAGAGATAGGAATGTTGTGTACATTAGATTTACACCAAAATGTTGTATAAATATTAGTATTTGAGAGAACAAAAAAGAGCAATGTTACAGGAAAACAACAGGCACTTAGCATCGGAGGGGAAGGGGGTTGTGGAGTTGAGCAGGGGCAGGGGGACGAGCTAGACTACCCCCTTCAGCACACGCTTTCTCGCAGCAAACATTTTTCCTAAATTTACATATAAAAGGTGAATTATCAAGGAGTCCCCCCCTCCCCCCCCCCCACCTCAATGTTTTTGGGACCAGGTAAAAACTGAAATGAAAGGGAGGAAATAAACTGTAGAATTGAAGTAAAAGGTACGCCTTTCCCCATACCCCCACGGATTAGGATTTTTAAATGTTTTAATAGCATAGTGTATGTATCACTAGGGTCAGTGTTCGTATCACCAGGGTCTGCATGCCCATCATCTGGGTCTGCATACAAAAAGCCTGGGTCAGTGTACGTATCAGCAGGGTCAGTGTATGTATCACTAGGGTCAGTGTTCGTATCACCAGGGTCTGTATACCCATAACCTGGGTCAATATTACGATTATCAGGATGTCTATATCTATTAGCAGGGTCAGTGTACGTATCACCCGGGTCTGTGTGCCCATCACCAAGTCATTAGAACCCATCATCAGGGTCTTAATGCATATCACCAAGGCCAGTGTTCGAATCACCAGGGTCTGCCCATTACCAGGGTCTCAAAACCTATATTGTTATAGGTATTGAGACCCAGGTGATGGGTATACTGACTCTGGTTACACGTATACATGTACACTTGTAATTGGGTACACTAACCTTGGTTATAGGTAAACTTACCCTGGTGATGGGTATACTGATTCTTGATATGGGTATACAGACGCTAGTGATGTGCACTCTGGCCCTATTTATATTAGTATACAGACCCCGGTGATAGGCATATAGCCCTGGTGAAACGTACACTGACCCTGTTGATAGACATTTAGACCCTGGTGAGGGTTCGTGGATTTCTGGCTATGGGTAATCAGACCCTGGTGATGAGCAGAAAGTCACATTGACCTTCGGGATAAGTATTGAGACCCTGGTGTCTTGGTGATGGGTATACTGAATCTGGTTATGGGTATACAGACCCTGTTGATACGTACACCGACTCTGGTAGTACCTACTCTGACCCTGGTAATATGTACTTTGACCCTTGTGATGGGTATACAGACCCTGGTGATGGACACACAGACCTTGGTGAGGGGTTATGGATAGAGCTACATGGGGTCGGTGTTCTGACCACCCCTACCCCTCCCCAATAACCCCCCCCCCCCTGAAAAAAAAAACAAAAAACAAAATAAATTATCCCTCTCCTCCTAACCTTGAATTTTTTATATTGAATTTAAGCGTAGGTGTTTATAGAACCTGGTGAATGGTATATTGTATAAGATACAGTAATATTGGTTTATATATAAACCCAATTCTTTTTTACTGGTATATGTAAGGAAACCGTGATATTTTGTTCAGGCAGGTGGCATCGTAAACAAGGGAAAAGAGGGGGGTGGGATGGGAGAATCGCCAAACAATTCTTGACATTCAAAAAAAATATTCTTTAAAAAATTCGAAAATCGTACACCTAGGGGGTAGCTATAGAAATGCTAAGTTTACCTCAAACTTAAATTTCACTGTTTATTTCCTCCCAGTCACTTTCAATTTTTTACATGCTCCGAAAATGCTAGGAAAGGGGGGGGGGCAACTGCATGGGGACAGGCCTCTCCCTGCCACCCCCACAAACCCACTCGTTTGAAGCTACGTGTCTATTGTTTTCCTGTAACATTGCATTTATTGTCCTCGCAAATATCTAATTAACTTTTTTTAGTGTAAACCAAAGGTACATAACATTCCTATCACTTTTAATGACTATATGATATAAAAGTCGCGTTTTTTGTTTGTTTTTTGGCACCTATCATCAGTTCGAAGTCTCTCCAAGAAGCTATCGAATTTCCTCCCAAACGTTTACCAATCCCGATGGAGAGTTGGTTCATGCATGCGCACATCCTGGTTATAATGCCTGGCTATGTCATATAAAAAATTTTCAAGTGTCCTTTACTGTGATAACATTACAAATCAATTTTGAAACCTATGGCCCAATTATTTCATAAAAAATGAGCGACACAAAATAAGCGTGTCCTACAGCATAACCGAAAAACGGTATTCGCTGCAATAATACATAACATGTTCTATGCATGAAAAAAAAACCAGTGGTTTTGAAATGTTGTTTTGAAGTGTAGGAATTGGAAATAATATAATTAAAAACAAAAAGGCATCATTCTTTGAATATTATGAGGTGATAATTTCGGTCGGAGCGTGCATATCAAATCTATCATAACTCCCTTCAAGCTTTATTGGATTTGAACACGCTCCGACCAAAATAAATTTGAATAATGAACATAAATCTGCCCATGCAAGCATTTAAAGATATCCTATTCATCGGTAAAAGGCGATTAGAATAGCAAATTTTAAAATCGTTTAAAAAGAAATCTGACTGTAACAAAATAATTACGGATACAACTTTCTAATTTACAATACTTAAAATAACTAGATATGTGTTAAAAACGCGTTGCTACATATATAGCAGTTCTTAAATATTTTGTTTCTATCTATGTAGGATTTCTAGCAAAGCCGATAAAGTAAGGTGTCTTTTGGAATTGTTACATCTGTTACCATGGTTACAGCAACAGCTGTGACAATATGTTCCTCCACTTTAGTTCTTACGCCAGTTTACTTCATTTACCATTTCGCCGTTTCGTCGTACGCCGATATGGGACAAATAAAGTCTGCCCCGTTTAATTTGTTCCCAAAAACATGAAATTTGTTATTACAAATTGGGTGAAAATATGTTATAACTGATTTAAAAAAACCGAAATTACGAATTAAAACTTTGAAATAACGAATTCAAGAACTCGTTATTTCAAATTTAATTTGTTAAAACAGATTTTAAAAAATGAAATAACGAATTTAGCGAATTTGTTATAACAGATTAAAATTGTTATAACGAATTGATTTCCTAAAATTTGTTATAACAAATTTAATTTGTTATAACGGATTCATCAATTCGTTATAATGGTTTAAATTCGTTTTAACAAATTCAAGAATTCGTTATATCAAATTCAAAAATATTTATTGATAGGTCCTAAATGGACTTTTCTTCTCAATAAACAGTGATTACATTAGACGATATAAAATCGCGATTGCCAAACTTTATCTCAATCACTTATAATCCTCATCTCTTAGTAAATGAAAGTGAGATTTAAACATCTGCAAGGGGTGCTTCTTGTGATTTTATGCGAATATTAATTCGCGTTATATTGGGAATCTATGGTTGTAATAACCCGATTAACAAAGAGTAGTCTTCATCATGTTCATGATGTTTAACTAAAGATAGATAAAAGCAAATAATATTAATTTTTCTTGTTGTGTGTTGTAATTGTTTACTTTCTCTAAAAGTTACCAAAAACACTTTTGAAAGAGAAAGAAATAGACTGTTTTCATTCTAGTGAATGAACAAAGCTTGGGCACAAATGTAGTTATGATTATCAAAATATCAAGCAAAGAGCTCGTGGAAGCAGAAACTTGGGACAGATAATCAAATAATCAGATACACCATGTATACTGGTGTCTCATAATATCGTGGTACTTATTTTTTCCCCACAAAAAGATATACGAAAATGACATTTTCACATGTCATTAAGTGCTACAGGTTCAAAAAGCTTGTACATGTTGTATTAGACTACTGAGGAACATCAATTTCCCAACCTACTTCTTTTATTTTGTGTGCTTTTTTTTTTAATCAGAAGTCTTATTCACCTTCAAAATTAGAGAGTTCCATTGTATCGCAGCATTGGAAATCTGGAGGCCTGATTCAGTTATAATAGACAGTTTGATTTAAATTAAAATATGAATCTTCATGAAAGCAAAGTCACATAAACTGGTTTGGGAATAAAATATACATTTTATTATGCTTTTTATAAATTTGTTTTTTTTTTCATCAAATATTCTGTGGACTTTTGAACTCGCTTTCTCTCTGGAAAAAAATTTTTTGCCGATATATTTGAGAACCTTCTTTGCACACATCCTGAAGTTGATGCATGAACTGTTTGAATGAAATTGCAGAAAAAAATGGGAAGGGTGCATCTTTTAACCCCAAGGAACCCCAAGGAAACCCCAAGGAACCCCAAGGAAACCCCAAGGAACCTCAAGGATACCCCAAGGAACCCCAATGACAAAAATTAATAAATTTTAATACCCAAGGGTCTTATTGGACTTCAAGGGTCACCTCTTAGTACCCCAAGGGTACCCCAAGGAACCCCAAGGAAACCTGTAAGAACCCCATGGAACCCAAATGATAAAGTTATTAACCAGTGATACCCCAGGGGTCTCATTCGAATCAAAGGCTCACCCCAAGGTACTCCAGTGATAGAAATTAATAACTATTTATACCCAACGGGTCTCATTTGAATCCAAGGGTCACCTCATAGTACCCCAAGGATACCCCAAGGAACCCCAAGTATACTCATTAGAACCCCAAGTAACCCCAATAATAGAAATCAGTAACTAGTGATACCCCAGGAGTCTCATTATACCCCTATACCCCCACAAATGAAGTTTATGGGGGTATATTGGTTTCACCCTGTCCGACTTGGTGTCCGTCCATCTGTCCGTCTCTCTGTAGATGCAACTTTGTCCCCCCTATAGAATTTTTTACTACTGCATGGAACAGTCTGAAAATTTGTACATATGTTGATCACCATCTGAAGATGTGCACCTGTAATTTTTTTAGGATCAGACAAGATTTATGATTTTATGGCAGTTTTCATTTTCCTCATTCTATATATTGTTCACTGATGTTGAAAAGTAAGGGAGGTAATCCTTACAGATTTTATTAATTAATTTATAGCATTAAAATACCCTAAAATATATTTATATAAATACATTCAAATGGAGGTTTTTTTGTCTTTATGCGTTAACTAAATTTATCTTTTATAAGTATTCTATCAACTGACAATGCAGAATTATTAATAAATTCTTAGGAGCTGGCTGAATTCATTTGTCCCAAGGGGGCCATTATCTGAGCCATGGTTTAGATGGAGCATGTGTGTATGGAAAATTGATAATCTGTAAAATGGGCAGTGGCTTTGGGGCTAATTTAAAAGGAAATAAATAATAACATTATTAAAATAAAGAAGTGAACTATTTTTAGAAGTTGTTTAAATTTATTAGTCATGCAAGTAAATTGATGAAGTGACCCTATAGGGAATTTTATTTAAATTATAGATTTAAAATTACTGATATGATTGTAGTGTTTCCGCAATTTTAAAATTGTTTGTAATATTAAATTTTCTTTCTTACATATTTTAACATAGTATGGTAATTATGGTAATGTTTTGGGAGTTTATTAAATTTAACAAGCCTGTCAAAGAAAATCATATATAAAGTCCTATGGGATCAATTTTCTGATATGGAGTTCCATTGTACCATAGCAGAAAGTGAGGAAAATTTGAAACAACTAACTGCATCTGTTAAGACTCTTATTAGAAAGATATTCAAAGTTTTATCAACAGAAGAGCATTGCTTGGCTTCCGGTATTTCCATTTACTGCAAAGGGTGGGATTATTGTCATTTTGTTGGTTTTTCATTAAAACAATTAAATAAAAAAAAATATCATCAGATACATTAATTTGTAAATATATTACTGTTATACATATGTATTTAAGTGATAAGTACCCCAAAGAACCCAAATGAATCTCAAGTATACCAATGAGAACCCAAAGGATACCCTTGAGAACCCCATAGAGACCTCAATGGTGGAAAGTAAATTTGATGACCAAGGCCGGTCTCATTAAAAATCAAAGGGTCACTCCTGATACCCCAAGGATACCCCAATTATAAAAATTGATATCAGTAACAAATTATACCAAATTCATGAAAATAGGGCACTAAATTTTATGTCACCACAAGGAAGTCTGCAATTCTTCCGGTGAACCATTCATATGAACACTTAATATGACAATGTTTCTTCGGTGAAATTTTCAAATGAAGTGGAGAAAGATATTGTTCAGTTACAAAGACCCAAACTTGTTTTACTATTGACATAGGGGGTGTTACCCTTATTGGAGTACTTTTGAGAAAAGACAAGAAGTGATCATGGAAGTGTGGAGTGGGGCTATCTCCCCTTCGTGGGTACAACACAATGGATTGACCCATTATGCATGCAGAATGTTCATCTGAGAGGCACCAAAATACCTGTTAATTGCAGGTAGACACCCGTTGTATATTGGTGGTAGCTCTTGGACAGGGATTAAAGGGCCAACATAACCCTTTACATGTATACACAATGGCTTCACCATCACTGTTGCAATATATTTACCTACACCTACATCTCCTTGTTTATTGGTAGACAACCCTTGTGAATTTTGGGTGTCTTCCCACTTTGCTATAATTCTGAAATTTTTATGGGTGACTGATTTTAGCTAAGGGGGAATGGTGCTCAGGTAAGGGTAAATTATAGTCTGTTCAATTATTGACCTTAAGCAGATTTTTAATAAAAAAAAATAACAGGCAGTTTTTTGAGATTATGTTTAAAATAAAGTTAAAAAAATTAATTAGATACTTGTAATAGAAGTAAATTTTGATAATTAAAAAGGGTTTGTTCTATCATGATTGATCGTACAAGCTAATTTTTATTTCATGTAAAATTACTCAATATTCATTCTTTTGAGGAGAAGGAAAACTATGACATTACTACCCCTTCTATGTCCCTTATCAAGAACCTTGAAAAATTAAACATTATATGGTTCAAGTTTTGGGCTGTTGATTTTAATAATGAAAAAAACTATTAATGTTAATTTTATAAGAAATGCAGAGGAATTATCACGTACATCATACAATTTGGCTATAGTGGTTATAATATAAAAGAATCAAATGCTCAACAACATGCATGTACATTTAGGACTACATTTTCAGACTGATGGAACTAATTCAATATTTTACCCCTGAAATTCAGAAAAATTCTTGTAAAAGGACTATATATATGATATATATGATATGGGCCTAAAATGGCCCCCTAAAATGAACATCATCATTTTTCTTTGTACAGATATATATGTGATGTTTTTACATAATGTTCATTTTGATTCAACTGCCCAGAATTTAGAAATATGACATCGTAAAGACAACCTTTTCCTGCCATTTTTGCATTTTTAGCATAAAACAGCTTGTTTTCAAGCAGTTTTTCTTTCAGAAAAAATAGAGAGCATGCTTGAACAAACAAAATATTTTAATCAGAGATGTATCTAGCCAAGGCTAATAAGTGACAAAAAAATTTTCCCTGTTCAAGCATGCCCTCTATATTTCCCATTCATAAAAAGATAAGAAAAATGTAAATTTTTGACTGATTTTGATTGAAATATAGAAATAGCGTCACTTCTGACGTCATTTTCTGCCAGTGAGTGCAAAAAAAATCAAAAAAATATGTGAAAAATAAATTTTACATCAACTCTTCTAAAATATAACATAACATATTATTGTACCTGAAACACTTTAAAAAATTGCGAATAATGGGGGCCAAATTTAACTCATATCATATATATAGTTCTTTCGTACTTCAAATCACCATCTACCAGTTGAAGTGGGAAGATGGGAAGGTATCCCATTAAATGAAAGATTTTGTCCTCTCTGTTTTTAAAAAAAACGTATAGCCGATGAATTTCATTATATTTTAGAATGTGATGCAATATCAAGTCCGAAACAAATTTATAGACAAAAATTTTTCGGCTAGACCAAATGTGTTTTAAAGTATTACATATTAGGGTATCCTTGGGGTTGTATGGTGTATCAAGAGTTATAAATCTGTATGATTAGGGTATCTTTTGGAGTTCCTTGGGATTTCTGTGGGGTTCCCTAGGGTTTATAGAGGTTTTTAGAGGCGTGTTTGGGATACAAATGAGTCCCCAGTGGTATCAAGAATTTTTATTTGAATTATTAGGCTATACCCTTGGGGTTCCATTGGGTTCTATGGGGTATCAAGTTTTATGAATCTGTATTATAAGGGTATCCTTTAAGTTCCTTGAGGTATCCATGGGGTTCCATGGAATACCTAATGGTGTCTGGGATATCAAAAAGCCCCGAGGGTGTATCCAGAGATATAAAATTGTGTTATTAGGGTATCCTTGGGGTTCATTTGGGTATCAAAAGTTATATTACTGGGTATCCTTGGAGTTCCTTGAGGTATCCATAGGGTGTGTCAGGGATAACAATGGGGTATCTGTATTATTACTATTAGAGTACTATTGGGGTATCCTTTAGGTTTCTTGGGGTACCCATGGGGTTCCCTGGGATACCTTGTGATTTGTCAAGGATATCAAAGAGACCAAAAAAGTATCAAGAGATATAGTGTATCCTTGGAGTTCCATAGGATATCAAGAGTTATAAAATTTATATAACCAATACATGTATAAGAGTATCCCTAGAGTTCCTTGGGGTATCCGTGAGTTTTGTCTGAGATACCAATGAGTCGCTACGGGTATCAAGAATTTAAATTTGTATTATTATGTTATCCTTTAAGTTCCTTGAGGTATTTTGGGGTTCTGTGGTGTATCAAGAGTTATGAATCTGTATTTGTAGGGTATTCTTGGAGTTCCTTGGGATATCCCTGGGGTTCCCTGGGATTCTTAGAAGTGTATCTGGAATACCAATGAGTTCCCAGGGTTATCAAGAGTTTTAAATTTGTATTACAACGTATTACAGTATCCTTGGGGTTCTATGGAGTCTCAAGATTTATGATTCTGTATTATTAGGGTATTCTTGGAGTTCCTTGGGATATCCCTGGGGTTCCCTGGGATTCTTAGAGGTGTATCTGGAATACCAATGAGTCCCCAGGGTTATCAAGAGTTTTACATTTGTATTACAATGTATTAGGGTGTCCTTGGGGTTCTATGGAGTATTAAGAGTTATGATTCTGTATTATTAGGGTATTCTTGGAGTTCCTTGGGATATCCCTGGGGTTCCCTGGGATTCTTAAAGGTGTATCTGGAATACCAATGAGTCCCCATGGTTATCAAGAGTTTTACATTTGTATTACAATGTATTAGGGTGTCCTTGGGGTTCTATGGAGTATTAAGAGTTATGATTCTGTATTATTAGGGTATTCTTGGAGTTCCTTTGGATATCCCTGGGGTTCCCTGGGATTCTTAGAGGTGTATCTGGAATACCAATGAGTCCCCAGGGTTATCAAGAGTTTTACATTTGTATTACAATGTATTAGGTTGTCCTTGGGGTTCTATGGAGTATTAAGAGTTATGATTCTGTATTATTAGGGTGTTCTTGGAGTTCCTTGGGATATCCCTGGGGTTCCCTGGGATTCTTAGAGGTGTATCTGGAATACCAATGAGTCCCCAGGGTTATCAAGAGTTTTACATTTGTATTATTAGGGTATCCTTGGGGTTCTATGGAGTATTAAGAGTTATGATTCTGTATTATTAGGGTATTCTTGGAGTTCCTTGGGATATCCCTGGGGTTCCCTGGGATTCTTAAAGGTGTATCTGGAATACCAATGAGTCCCCAGGGTTATCAAGAGTTTTACATTTGTATTACAATGTATTAGGGTGTCCTTGGGGTTCTATGGAGTATTAAGAGTTATGATTCTGTATTATTAGGGTATTCTTGGAGTTCCTTGGGATATCCCTGGGGTTCCCTGGGATTCTTAGAGGTGTATCTGGAATACCAATGAGTCCCCAGGGTTATCAAGAGTTTTACATTTGTATTACAATGTATTAGGGTGTCCTTGGGGTTCTATGGAGTATTAAGAGTTATGATTCTGTATAATTAGGGTATTCTTGGAGTTCCTTGGGATATCCCTGGGGTTCCCTGGGATTCTTAGAGGTGTGTCTGGAATACCAGTGAATCCCCAGGGGTACCAAGAGTTTAAAATTTGTATTATTAGGGTATCCTTTATTCTTTGGGGTTCTATGGTGTATCAGGAGTTATAAATCTGTATTATTAGGTTATTTTTGAGGTTCCTTTGGGTAGAATTGGGGTACCAAGGGTAAGGGGTGACTCTTGCACTCTAATGAGACCCCCTTGGGTATCAATATTTATTCATTTCTGTCATTGGGGTATCCTTGGGGTTCCTTGGGGTTTCCTTGGGGTTCCTTGGGGTTAAAAGACGTGCCGAATGGGAATACTATATTCTGGAACATACCGCTATACAACGGAACCAGTGATATAATGAGAGGAGAGTATACACTGCTCATGCAAAACCTGTGTAAAATGTGCAGGAACTCTATTTTGCATACACATGTATTACAGTGTACAGGTTTGTAATATATGGTCAAAGGTCCTATAATCAACAGGGTCCAAATTTCAACAGTGTTTGTTTTTTTCAATTCTCACCAGAACATGAGCAATTTTTATGCATATGGTATTAAGGTAGACTAACAATCAACTTGCAAAGTATTTATTAAAATGCACTTCAAACAAGTAAGAATTCCAATTTTGAAGTTTTTCGAAAAAAAATGAGCAAATAATGTTAATCCACCTTTACTCTGAAATTAAATGATCGTACTACAAGAGTAACAAGTATTCCTTTTAAAGGAATGATCGGCAATAATGATATAATAATTGATAGCTAGAAGCAATCAACATGATCAGTTTGATTTAAAATAATTAAAAAAGTACTGTATTTTTACAAAATATAGAATATTTTGAATCTGTACACTATAAACCGCCAACAAATTTAATTTTGAAATAAATTTGAGGAAAGCCGTTCGTAAACTCCTTGTCTAGTTTTATATTTTTAACGTAATTATTAAATGTTAAAGTAGTCCCGAGTATCGCACTACGTCATAATACGGATTTTACAATATTGGTTCGTCTTTTACAAAGCGTTTTTGATACCCGGTATTGATTTTGCTCTACATCGCTGTTGTAAACAATGACAATAATAAGCAATTAGAACGGTAATATATGTATTCTATGAGAGATGGAAATGATTAATGTTGAGAAACTCGATTCTGTTAAAGTAAAATGAAAAACAAAGTTTCTGATTAACCAGGATCTCAGGTATGCTTATATCTTCTTTGTTTTGATCCCCCCCCCCTCGAATTTTTCTTTTTCTTTTACTAAAACCGGTTTAAATTTAGAGACAGAAGCTATTTCGAATTTAATCAATTGTCAATTAATTAATCTTTAAATGATATCTAACATTGTTGACAGATCTAGGCAGAAAACTGTTGCAAAATGTGATTTTTACGGATTTTTTCGTCAGGGTCTACTTGGTTTAGAGCTTATAGCGTGAAAAGTAATCCGTCAACATATCATTTATTTTACCAAATCTTTTTTCTAAGATGTCAATCTATAGAATAAACACCATGAATTTAAGTTTGAGTCCATAAAATAGTAAAAAAATTACCAGACGCGATATTAGCATTGCATTTTTTGTATTCTATTTTGATACAACAGGTCCATAAAGAGTACTTACTTACAAAAATTTGCGCAAAATTATTGATGAGATATGGCTTAAATAAATATTTATACTCTATTTTGTTTGTTCAGTTCTAATTTTCCCAAAATTGGTAATTATTTTTAGGAAAAACGGACGTCTGGCAAATTTCATAATTGTCAATAATTTTCGCAAGGGGGTACACCCGTCTGAGAGGTGATAACAAACAAACTAGCATGTAAACATACATATTTTCTTTTGTATATGTATTGCTAGAATGTATATTAATCATTTAAAGCTAAGCTTTTAATGATTGAGCCCATTTAGTGCCGAGTATAGGACTACCTTAATGTATTTTCTTCTTCAGAATACTGAGTAGGGCTCTCCAAAAAGCATTAACACGTATACAAAGAAAGAGTTGTATTAAAATAATTTAATGCGACTGCAAAACATAGAATGCCATCATAACTTGCTATTGAGGTCGCATTATAACGTAACCTTGTTTATAAATCAAGCCGTCTTCCTAGCTACTATTATGCAACATCAATAGATCGAGGTCAGTTCATGGAGCATCTTCTTATGATTGAGGTCAGTTCATCGAGGTCAACTGCATTACTGAGTGAATCTTTCGATCAAAATTCTTACGCGTGAGACAAAATGTGCATTCTTGAATTAACAGGTCGAGCTGTATTTTATGTATGTTTGCATCTCTTAAGGTAAATAAATTGAAATTAAACTAACTAAAATGTTATATAAATACTAAACCAAGCTTCAAGTTTTTATAAGAACAACTTCTGCAAGCGGAATGTGTGCGCACGTGGAAGCATTTGCCGGATGCCTCATATGGACACAACAGTGATCGGCCGAAGACTATGGCTAACCCTATGATGTATCTATTGTAGTCTACAAAGACTGAAGATTCATTATTGAAAAACAAGTAATGTTGTGAAGATAAATTTAACTGAAAAGACAATGCGGTTAAATCGTCAAATTCGGCGACATTCGTTATTTTGTTGATGAATTTATACTTTGCAAATGGAAGTAACGGCATGTGAAAAGTTTCATCTGCTTATGTTAAAAAAGCAAGCTATGATTGATATTCGTGATAAACGTTTTACATTGATTTCAAAATTATCGGTCATTTCATTTTCAGAAAAAATCCTATAAATCAAGAATGTCAATATATGGGCACACAGGGATACCAAAGTGTTGAAATTACTGCAGATTATTATGTCAGTAAATCTAAGACGTTCCGTGCATCAAGTTTTCAGACGGACATTTACAATTACTATATCAAATCAACAAACATTATATAAAGATTCATTCACTTGCATTTATCCATACTCCAGATAACTTATTAGTCAAAAAGCACAAAAATACACCTACTTGTCCAAGTGGAGGTACCGATGCCATTTTTGATGGCAGAGGACAGTTTCGTACGAAAGACCTTTCACATTTGAAATAAGGGGTACACCTGAGGTTTGGTTTGCTAGGGGTATAAATTATTATAATATCTATTGCATTATTCTTGTGGGTAAAGGAGATCACGCCAATCTCACTGATAATAAATATTTTGTTTTCCTGAGATATGTAATGAAAATACGAAACAGTCGCCAAAATTTGTACTTTCGGTTTGTTCCGGTACATCGATTTACCCCACAAAACGCAAAAGGACCCAAAAGAAACATAAAATGACCCAAAATTAATTACTGAGAACAATTTTATAAAGATTTTATATCAATTTGAATAAAAATGTTGCAAAAAACAACTTGTTCTGTGTTTATACAGGTAGGATACTTAATTAAGGCGTAGTTAATCTTCATTCATTTTAATTCTCTATATCTAATTTTTTAACATAACACAATTTGTAGATTACCTCTAAATCAAATAACTAGATCCCACATTCATGTTTGCCATTTAAAAAGTGAATTGGTTATTTCAAATACAATATGAGATATGTCAATACAATACATATATACAATATGTCAATCAATTTGATTAGTACTTTCTTACGTCTAATCAGAGACATAAATCACAGAGATGGGCAACTCTGCCACTGGCGTGTTTTGTTGTTGAAAAATTGGACGGGGCCAACCTTAATTACTTTGAGAACAACATTTTAGTAAACTGAGATAATGATCTTAAACCAAAAGTATCTTGTTTTAATGAAAAGTGTGCATAGGATTTAGACATTTTTGAAACCAAAAATTGAAAAATAAGATTAATATATAGAAAATATATTGGCCAGCTATAAAACATCGGCGAAATCTCAGACGACGGGTAGCCAACTGCCTCCTAAAACTCTTCTTTTAATATTGTTTATATGACATAAACTCATAAAAATATAATATTTATATTTTTTTTGGTAATAGGTTTTAGCTGTTTATATTTCGATATAATTGTTTATTAAAAAGATATACTGATTTAAACTGGGAACACTTAACAATAGGGACTGGGGATTTCGCGAGATTTCGATCAGATGCCAATCTCTGTTATTTATGTCTCTGGTCTAATTGGTATTCGATAGTAAATTACTGAACTTAATAATATTTGGTTGGACATCGTATTTTCTTGCTTAAAAAATCTTTTCTGATTGAAGATAATGCATTGCATTCTAACAGATAATGAAATTCGCCCCAAATTTGGGTATTTCTACACAAATTGCAGATTCCATACCAGGTTGCGTTGTAAATTATTCCAATATATATATATATATATATATATATATATATATATATATATATATATATATATATATATATATATATATATATATATATTTGTTTTCCCTCGGACTGAAATGTCACATTTTCATTGGATTAAACATGGCACGTGATTGCCTCATATATCTCTATGTAGGTTCTTTGAGGATTAATATTAGGCAATATGGCCGTCATTGGCCGCCGCCGCACCTACTCATCTCGATATTTCATATTATTTAACACAGAAATCGTGTTCAGTAAGTCATTAAAATATTTAGAGTAGTGGCCCTTTGAAATTATTTTTAAATTAGAGTAGTTGCCCTTTGAATATTGACGTCACATTGTTGTGTCTGGAGCAGAACAAAATGGCAGCGTCTAGGCCTAAATTTGCTCAAATCTCTGCAGAGGTTTAAAATTGAATAGCAACAAAACATTGTAAGTAATATGGGTGAAGCGAAGATTTTTAAAGCGCATTTGAAAGGTGGTATTGATAATTTTGAAGAGTTTAAATGAGTTTAATTGGACGAGATATAAGGCATCTTGTATACATGGCTTTGCGTAGATCACCGCTATTTGTGAATGAATATGTCGCTTGATAGTCCTCGGGAAAACAAAACACTTATTAGGTTAGTTACTGACTCACTACGGAAATATATTGGGTTGATCAATCTCATAGACGGCTCGGCTTCACCTCGCCATCTATGAGATTGATCAACCCAATATATTTCCGTAGTGAGTCAGTAACTAACCTAATAAGTAATAATATATATATATATATATATATATATATATATATATATATATATATATATATATATATATATATATATATATATATATATATATATATATATATATATCGGAAGACGATGGTTACTTGTTTTAAAAAGCTAGAGCCACGAAGCATTAAAAATTGCCCTATCTTAAAAAATCACCATATTTTGGTGAATTATAGTGTAGACTAGCTCTTAGCGTTCCATAACCGGTTTTTTTTTTTCGATATCTGGCATACTTTTTTATAAACGGAGTTTAAAATATGCTACTGTTTTGGTGAAAAAAAATGTAAAACAGACTTCATTTTTTGTAAAGTAAGGTCATGGAATGATAAATCTACGCATGACTTGAATTTGATAAAATAAACAAAAACAACAACAGAAAAATTTTCTTGCAGACATTACAAAATAATTTATGAAAATAAAATTGATGAAAATACCACGAAAAGCTGATTTACAATAAAATTAAAAAAAAAAACCCACAAAATACAGCGATCAGTGGTAAAGGTCAATATAACGACGGTGCATTTAAATATGTCGGTGTCTTAATCTAAAGTTCTTTTTCTGCAATTTGAAATTGCATGAAGTGACGGAATTGACGCGCGGTGTATAACTGAGGATTGATCATTGAATTTACCGATATTATAACAAATTATTGAAATTAATATGACAGAAATACGGTAATTAAATTCAACAGAGATGTAGGTAGATGTCGAATTTTGATGCATTACTGTAACAGTCTACGCGTAAGTACATTATTCTGCATGATTGTTTAACTCATTTCAAGGCTTCTATATTTTACACAAAACCTGGCGTTTTCTAGCAGTTAGACACATGGGTATTAGTAATGGATACATGCCGAAAACAGTTATAATATCAGTTTCGAGGCCAGAGAGAGAGAGAGAGAGAGAGAGAGAGAGAGAGAGAGAGAGAGAGAGAAAGAGAGAGAGAGAGAGAGAGAGAGAATGTGGGTTCACTATTTGGAACAATCTCCCATGCAGAGTTGTCTTTCGTTCCTCTCAATGTATGAGCCGATGGTAGAGCGTGTATTTGGAAGCGAAGATAGGTCACAGTACTCAGTAAACATTTTTATACATTTGTTTTTTAAAGCCAAGCAGTAGCACGTGAATAATGTGACATTGTCTTAAAAGGCTAAATTCATAGCAAGCATGTAAAATTTGTGTTAATTATAAACACGTGAGCAAAACAATAGTTCTAACTGGACCTCGTTAAACATAGAAAATACAACGAGTTTTACACCTTGTAATTTACACTATGCAGAGGAAATTTGAAGTCGAATGGCACAACACCATCCAAAGTGTAAAAAAACTTCGTATAATGTATATATATATATATCCTTTTTAAACCGAGCTACACAGTCGAAAAATACGTTATGCTATATCTTCCAAAACCCATCAGATCAAAATTGGCAATGTTTAGATATAATTGTGTACTTCCCCATAGGATTGAAACATGTCGCTACAGAGGATAACCGGTAGAGGACAAAATATGTTAATCTATATACAAAGTTAGATAACTCTCATAACTCTTTCCATTATGTTATTGTAACTCTCCAGTTTGGGGAGTTAGTTTTGGTTATATTAAATGGATGAAACCACATGGTGTGAATTGGTGATTCTGTGTGATTAACAAATGGTAGCAGAGCGTGGTTTATCAAAGAAGAAAGAAGAATCCAAAGTTTGTGAATGAAGACTTTGAACTGTGAGTGATTATATTTTCAGTGTTTCAAAGTGAATTCCTTGGATTGGAATAGATAGAATAATGGCAACAAAAACTAACCCCCCCCCCCCCCCCCCCCCCCAAATACAGTCAGTCCAAATCTTACGAGCTGTACAAACAAGAATTACTTGCATGGAAAGAGATTACAGAACTAGAAAAGAAAAAAGGGGAGTAGCAATTGCTTTAACTCTACCAGAAGATGATGACTCTAAAATTCGAGAAAAAGTGTTTGATCAAATTAAATTGGAAGACCTAAAGAAGGAAACAGGACTAGAAATTTTGATAGAATTTCTTTATAAACGCATTGCAAAGGATGATCTGGCAGACAGCTTAACAAAGTTTGAAGATTTTGAGGATTATAGACGAGCAGAGAGTCAAACTATTGTGGAATATATAAGTGTGTTTGATGCAAACTATAGGGAGATAGAGAAAAAGGAGATGAAATTGCCACCTGAAATCTTGGCCTTAAAACTACTACGCTGGGCTAATATTTCAAAAGAGGAGACCATGATTGTGTTGACAGGGATGAACTATGACGAGAAAGCGACTTAATACGAACAAGCAAAAAGCTCCTTGAAAAAGTTCAAAGGTGGATTGTGTGATTCTGGTACTTCTCATTCATCAGGCATTAAGTTAGAACCTGCTTTCCTTGCTGAGAATGAGGAAGCCTTGCTGGCAGCTGGGTTTGTTCGAAACAATGCTCATCGTCCTAGATTTACTGGCGGTAGACGTGGTGGTCGTGGTGAGTCTATGATGGCATGAAGCAGCAAGGATATCGTCAGACAGAATACACTACATTTAAAGCAGCATCTGG
Source organism: Magallana hongkongensis (assembly GCA_015776775.1). Classification (NCBI taxonomy): domain Eukaryota; kingdom Metazoa; phylum Mollusca; class Bivalvia; order Ostreida; family Ostreidae; genus Magallana; species Magallana hongkongensis. Next base: position 19,640 of record VIAA01000245.1, read on the forward strand.
TCAAAGACAGGGAGGACTTAAGAAGGACATAAACCTTACTGGATGGTAAACTATTGACTTGTAAATCATGTGGCTCTTACATGCATATGATTACAGACTGTCCACATAGCTGGGAAAACATGGCTAAAGTGAACATATTTAACACAGAACATGCAGTCCTGTTTACTGGATTTCAGAGGGAAGATACTAGTATGTCTCGTTTATGTGTAGATGCCCAGAATTGTGTGGTGCTCGACAGTGCATGCAGCAGTACAGTTTGTGGTCAGACATGGTTCAACAACTATATTGAATCATTAAGTGGCGAAGACAGGAAGAAGATAAAGTGTTCCGACAGTAAGAAAGTGTTTAAGTTTGGATGAGGAACTTGTCTGAAGTCTAACGGAGAGTTCAGCATTCCAGCTTTTTTAGCAGACAAATCTGTAACAATTCAAACAGATGTTGTAGAATCTGATATACCCTTACTGCTGTCGAGGTGTGCCATGAAAAAAGCTGGCGTATAAATGGATTTGGAAAATGATACAGCCACAATCTTAGGAAAGGAAAATGCACTGATTTTGACAACATCTGGTCATTATTCTGTCCCAATCGATAAGTGTGAGACTGTAGCGGTGTCAGATGTATGCAAAGAGGAAACACAAGCCAGTGAAAAACTTTCTCAGGAGAAACTTCTTAAATTACACAGACAATTTGCTCATCCGCCGATCAAGAAGCTTGTAGCCCTCCTGAAAGATGCCAAAAACTGGAAGGAAGAATATTATGGAACATTATCAGACATTGAGCGAAAATGCAAAATTTGCAAAATATTCGCCAGAACCCCTCCAAGACCAGTGGTTGCTCTGCCCTTGGCGACAGCGTTCAATGAAAAGGTTGCAATGGACCTGAAAAAGTGGAATGACAAATGGATTTTGCACATCATTGACATGTGGTCTCGATATACTGTATCCGTATTCATCAGTAGGAAGAAACCAAATGAAGTAATAGATGCGCTAATGAGGAACTGGATAGGTGTATTTGGAGTGATGGGGGCAATATTTACAGACAATGGAGGAGAGTTCAGCTCAGACGAAATGAGAGAAGTGATGTCTTTACTCAATGTCCGCACGTGTACTATAGTAGGAATGAGTCCTTTCAAGAATGGATTGTGTGAAAGGGTCCATGCAATCACTGATAGCATGTTAATCAAGCTTGAAGAAGAATATGGAAAGAAAGAGTGTCAAGCTCTACTCTGTTGGGCAAATATTGCACGCAATTCTCTTCAGATGTGGAATGGATTGAGTAGTCATCAACTTGTTTTTGGAACCAATCCAAACCTACCTAATGTCATGACTGATAAATTACCAGCACTTGAGGGTACCACTACCAGTGAGGTATATGCTAAACATCTGAACGCCTTACATTCTGAAAGAACATTGCAGTGTCCGTAAAGATACCCATCCAAATGAAACTGAAAATGGAAACAAGCTTTCAAAAATTATAGCCAATAAGGAAATTGCCAGAAATATAGACATGGCTTCAGGAAATGTTCATCTGAAAGCAAATGATAAAATAATTTATAAATTAGATTCAGAAGAGCAATGGAGAAAAGCAACTGTTCTTAGCAGAGCTGGAAAACAGGCTACAATAGGAACTGGTACAACAATCAGGATGACGAAAGTGAGGAAAGGAAAAGTGTTGACTTGAGTAGACTCCCTTGGAAAAATACTGACAATGATGTACTTGACAACCAGACACCTGTCCATGAACAGGAGCGTGGCTATGTTAAAGTGTCCGAAGCTAACTATATATCGAAAAATGATACTATTTTAATTTTCGAAAAATACTTTAACCGAGCGAGTTTCTTTAAAATTTTATTACATAAATTAGCAGTGACATCCAACACTATATTTGATGTATTTTTGTGACGTCATATATTTCTCTTAAGCAGATGACGGGTGTATTATAACATGGTAAATAATCTATAAAAATTCAATCGGCGCAAGTGAATAATGACATTAAATCAGAAATATTTTTATGAAAAATCCTTCGGTAAGTAATATATTTTTCAGTTCTTGCTGGGGGTTCATATAAATATTTCGTTTATTTGAAATATTGTCAAAACATTTCGCACCGCCATCGAAAATAGGCACATTTTAACCTTATAGGCTCGATTTACACAAAATCGGGTCAATCGGTAGGTTCCCCCCAGCAAAATTCACATTGGTACTTACACAGGGCGAAAAACCATCTTTAAGCAAGTCCTTAAAGGTGGCTTAAAGGTGACTTAAAGGAGCTTAAAGGCTATACAACCTTTAAGCCGCCTTAAAGTCACCTTTAAGCAAGTGCTTATAGGTCCTTAATGTCCAAACTTCTTTAAGCTACCTTTAAGCCACCTTTAAGCCACCTTTAAGCATCTTTAAGTGGCATTTACGCTCTCTTTACACTGCCTTTACACTGTCTTTAAGTGCCCTTTAAGTCAATATTGATCAAGCTGAACAATAAAAACATATATTAAATGCAAAAGCTCTTTTATAGAGATGGGAGAGGGTCATCCGAGTGATAATATAATTTCCAAGGAAGGGGCGGGGGGGGGGGGGGGTTCCAGGCGGTTTTAATCGTCGCTCCATTAAACACAGATCGCTATCATCAGCACCGCTCCGATGGACACAGATTGCCGTTATAAAATTCTTTATAATTTTTTGGGGGTTTAAAAATTATTGTAGGGATGAGCGCAGTCTCTGTATCTTAATAAGTGCATAAAACTAATTAAAGTATGTTTGTTTCCTATTATAAATTAATCGGTGAAAAAAATCTCTCTCTCTCTCTCTCTCTCTCTCTCTCTCTCTCTCTCTCAGTTCATCTGGTTATTAAACAAAATAAAGATAATGAACCAAAAATGCATGATTTAATTTGTTAATCGGTTTAAGGTTTGTATTTTTTTTTTCAATTTTCATTATTTCTAACTCTAGATCTGCTAGATACATGTTAAAGATGAAAAGACTCTCAACTGCCTTTGTTATATCGGGCAGGATATTACTGCTTTGTTTGTCTAGACATAGTTTTGTTCGTTTGTGTATATCTAATTAGAGTCTATTGTTTGTCCAACTTAAGAAAACCCCTGGAACTAACACAGAATATACAAGATATACACAACAGTTGTGTCGTATGCCCAGGTGCATGTTTGTGTATATCTAATTAAAGTCTATTGTTTGTCCAACTTAAGAAAACCCCTGGAACTAACACAGAATATACAAGATATACACAACAGGTGTGTCGTGTGCCCAGGTGCACGTCAGTGTTTCTAAAGGCGTTGAATCTTAGTATGTACGAGTATACGATAAGTCTAGTGAATAAAAGTGAATTTACATTTGTAATTCATTTTCAAAGTATTATTTCCTAGCTCTGGGTTTCAAATATGTTACGTCTACAAATTAACGATACATGTATGTAAGAGTAAAATCTTGAGGCTAATTAATTAATGTACCGGTGATCATAAATAGGGGTTGATTATTTAAATATATGTATAAAGGTAAATATGTCAAATATACCCGGCCTGGCACATCATACAATTGTACAAGTCATTTGCAATTGCCACATGCAGTAAATACGTCACCGGTAATTGGTAATTTTGTTTGTTATAGAATTGATAGTTTAAAAATCATGTACATACATTACATGTAAATATTTAAACATATTGGAACGGCGCCGCGATCATGAAAACCGGGAAATTGTGGGAAATTGAACAAATATCCTAATAGTATCAATGCATTTAATAAAAGAAATGATTTCATTTTCTTTCTTACATTTTTATAGCTATAAATTAGATGAATTACGTATATCTACTCGGTTTAAATTTATTAACTAAGAAAGCCTACTATAGTGAACCTAACGGTTTCCATTTAGGTATAATATATTTTTGTTCACTGAAGACCAAGTTCCGTATTTCATTCTAAATACATGCATGCATGTAATTTATAAATTAGATATAATTGATTGTTACAAACTGAATGGTTTGTCAAAATCTTTTCAAGTAAACACATTCAATACAGTGATTCAATATCCACTGATATATAGGATATAAAAACACTTATAAATATGTAAGTTGCCGTGGCGCAGAGGAGGTGTGGTGATGCTATTAAACTAAGGGTCCCGGGTTCAATTCTCACCGCAGCCGTTTTTTTTTTTTTTGGTTTTTTTTTTTCATTTTTCTTTCTAGAACAAAAACCGTTTTAATACCTTTTCTTTCATAAAGTTAATACATTTTGTTGGAAATTAAGCACAATATTGAATTAAATTTTTTTAATGGCTTAAAGGTGGCTTAAAGGTAGCTTAAAGGTGGCTTAAAGAAGTTTGGACATTAAGGACCTATAAGTTGTCCTTAAAGGTGGCTTAAAGGTGGCTTAAAGATAGTCTATAAGCTGCCTTTAAGCCATCTTTACGCTTTCTTTATGCCACCTTTAAGCAATACATATAGCTTAAAGGTAGCTTAAAGGTGGCTTAAAGATCGTCTTTAAGCTACCTTTAAACACCTTTAAGCTATCTTTAAGGAGGACTTAAAGATGGTCATTCATCCTGTGTTATTTTCTCTCCCGATTTCACGTAAAATATACTAAGATTGTTTTTATCTTTCACTTGCGCCGAGCCGTTTTTTTATTTAAGGAATGAATTCAATATGTATTAGTTTTATACGATATAAAATGGTTTGGGGCAGTTTACGCTTTATAAACCGCGAAGCGGTTTATAAAAAAGCGTAAACTGTTCCAAACCATTTTATATCGTATAAAACTAATAAATATTGAATTCTTTCCTTATAATTTAATTTTTTCCTATCGATTGTTGATAAAAACAGTCATTTTATCTATAAAATGACAACAAATTGTACAAAATTCAAACGTAACGTCAGGCGGATTGATACGTTTTTGACGTTAGTCTTACTATGACGTAGGCAACATTCTTTATACGATATAAACTAAATTTTTCAACCAATCAGAAAGCGTGTTACAACCATAATTAAATTATATGCATATATATATCACCATTCATTAGATTACACGTAGCATGGGGAGTCTCAAAACCATTAGTTTATGAATAGTTATTTACCTATTACGAAGCTTTAAAATTGTTGATTTTTTATGCTCCATATCGGTAATTACTAGTATTTGTAACAGTGTCTATGTAAAGGAATGAAGCGGTTTTTTTATGCACAATGGATATCACTTATTACCTTACGATACATTCCCTAAGAACGATCGAAAGGAATGCAGATCGTGACGTCAAAGTTAACTATGACGTCATGTCTTATGAAGTACAGACAAGTGACTTTCTACATATCGCTGTGAAATTAATCGGACAGCCTTAACATAGCCGCGAGGTCAATCTTAGTGACATCGGGGGGGGGGGGGGGGGGTGAAACAAAAGAACATGAAAGCAGCCAAAGAAGAGGAGTTACAGAAAATGTTAGATTTTTATGCATATGAAGAAGTTCCTGACAGAGGCCAATCAACAGTGTCAACAAGATGGGTTATTACTGAAAAAGAGGGCAAAGTGAAAATAAGGCTTGTTGCAAGAGGTTTCGAAGAAGAAGACATGATACAACGGGATAGCCCTCCTGCAAGTAAAGCAGCAATACGCATCTTTGTAACCAGATGAAATGTAATTTTATGATTGTATTCTGCTTTACGTTAATTAGTCATTAGCTTGTTGTGCACTCGATACGAGATAAGTGTATAGTGAACAGTGTTAAAGGTCATTGACCGAAAAGGACAACTGCGTAGTTAGAATTCGTGGTGTTGGCGGAATGAGCAGGAAGAATAAAACTCTCGATGATGATTTGACTTTGGAAAGTGGTCAACGGATACAAGACTCTTAATTGTAATTAACCTTTAACAATGGACTGCGTTTATAAGTCACTTATGAACTATGACCCAAAAGGATGTACTAACAATTGCTTATTTTATTTTACTGATTTTTGGGAGTTGAATTTAATCAACTCTCCTATGCACTTACTCGGGCAAAACGAAAGTGAAACAGTGTTTGGACCTAAGCACAAATCAATACCGCTGACAACGTTTAGTTCTTGAAAATAATCGATAAATTCGATGCTATGTATACTGAAGCATTGTTTTTCAAGAAAACTTATTTATTAATACCATGAAAATAATAAGATTTTAAATTGTACAAACAGTTTAGATATTTTTTAAAGTCGTATGTATTCCTACGCTAGAGTTCAATGTAGTCTCGTTCAACCATACGCTTGGCTGTCTCCGTTAATATCCGACAAACAGAGTCTCTCTTGCTTGTCGGAGATAAACGGAGAAAGCCGAGCGTTTGGTTGAACAAGAAAAGAGTTCAATCTTGCCTGGATCCATACAATTTCTCAGAAATATTTCGATTACTGATACTACTTGCCATGTAAAATCAACTTCCGTCAGTACTTCAGTACTTTTATTATACTTATGATTTGTTTAATGATTTGTAGATGGATTTTTAGATTGATAGCAGATTGTTTATATATTGCTTTTATACCACTATACGATTACAGCGCTTAATAAATATCATAAAACTCCAACTGACTTATGATTTCAAAAGTCTAAAGAATAACAACAGAAGGATCACATCTTGCTCACCATTGCAGCACATAAACAGTGGACCATCAAGACTACATATATCAAGTCTGCTTTCCTACAAGGCAAAGAACTGAGCCGTGATGTCTATTTCAGGCCTCCTATTGAAAGTGGAGTCTCTATAGGTATTATATGGAAACTTCGACACTGTTTGTAAGGTTTGAAGGATGGGGCTAGACAGTTCTACTTGAGTGTGAAAGAGGAACTTTTGAAACTTGGCTGTAAGCAATCCAAATTAGATCCTGCAGTCTTTGTTCTACAGACCCATGAACTTAATAGCATTATTTGTGGTCATGTTGATGATTTCTCGCATGCCGGTAATGAAGCGTTTGAAAAAATCATGACACATTTACGACATAGATTCTTGGCAGGAAGAGCAGAGAAGAAAAGTTTCAAATACTTGGGATTTCAAATTATTCAAGAAAATGATAAAATTATCTTGGATCATACAGACTACGTCCACTCCCTTAAAAACTTAACTATGGATCCAGAAAGGGCAAAACAAAAACAAGATATACTATCCATAGAAGAGCAAACCTTTTTTAGAAAACTCGTTGGACAATTAAATTGGGTCGTACAAATTCCAGACCAGAGCTCTCCTTTCAAATGGTAGATCTCAGTACCAAGTTAAAAGAAGCCAATGTCAGTGATCTCCTTCATGCGATCAAGGTTGTAAACAGGTTAAAAGATATAAAATCTATTGTGTGTTTCCCAAGTAAGAGAATCCCCACACAGATTGGAAAATGGTAGTATTCACAGACGCTTCTCTTGGTAATCTCAACGAGGGTGTAGGAAGCACTGGAGCACATGTATTATAGATTAAAGACAGAAAAGGGAATTGCTGTCCTATAGCTTGGCAAACAAACAAAATAAAGCGGGTTGTAAGATCAACTATTGCAGCTGAAGCCTTAAGTCTACAAGAGGGATTGGAATCTGCAGCATTCTACAAAAAGCTCCTAGAAGGAATCATTGGTCACCAATTAGTAGTGGAGGCTTACATTGACAATAAAAGTGTTATTGAGTCTCTTAACTCTACCAAACTTGTTGATGACAGAAGACTCCGAATAGACATTGCAGCAAAAAGTGAAACTGTAAACAATGAGAAAAATACAAATGTATAATGGTATACCGGGAAGAACCAGTTAGCCAACTGCATGACAAAGCGGGAAGCATCCGGACTTGAACTTTTACAGATTGTGCAAAGTGGAAAATTTATTCAAGACTGATGACTTTAAAGTCCCATATTTTTTTTATTAAGGTTTTCCGCTCTCAGCGGAAAACCTTACTATTATTCTGAAATTTTTTTCAAATTTCTTATTATTTTTTTTTTCTTCTAGACGCCAACTTTGATCCTTAATATCTCGCTCGTTTGTTCACTGATTGTTTTGAAAGTTTCAGGACTGATAACATGCCGCGTGATGTTGTCGTTGCATATTTTAGTTGAGGAAAATCCCTATCCGGTTTTGAGTTATTCCCCTTTAAGTAAAATTTAACGACTTCTTTTGTCCAGGGGGTTTAGCTTTAACGATGACTGGCAGAGTCTCAAAGATGGGCTGGTTTGGAAGCTAATACATTGAATTTGTGCGAGATATATTTTATTTATTATTTAAATGCAAATAAAAGGGAAGGTATAGATGTTGAAACAAAGGTAAGAAAAAAAATCAAAAAAATTCGCGTATTTTCCGTGTTAGTTTTCTACCTGATAAAAATTTGTTATAACATGTATTTTAAAAGTTCTTGGTCTTACCCAGACCTTTCATTCGGTATACCGAAAAAGGGGCTGGCCCTTATAATTAGGGAGTTTGAGGCGTCCAAAGTTTCTTATCAATAACTTAAAAAGGAATAAACATTTCTAATGCATTATTTAAGCAAAGTTGTAAAGAAATTAATTTTGAATCCTTCTATAGTATTTAATTTAATGTTTTCGTAATTTATAGTCAGTATTTGCAGAAACAATTGTTGTCAGTTCGGTCCATTTGTGTGGGGGTGCGCACGTTTATGAGGTTATGAAAGGGCTTCTTGTAATGCACTAACTGATACATGTAGCGCGCAATAATAATTCCACATAAAATTCCCAAATGTTTTATACATATGTACATTTTCATTTCATATAGATAAACCTCTTTGACCTTATTTTTGTTGTTTGTTTCATAACTGTGCCCCTGTCTATATTTAGATGCATTACGAGACTCAGGTAACCGATCGATAGGACGCTAGCTGTATTCAGGCCGTCGCCTAGACGACAGTGCATGTGCTTGTAGAGCTGGACGTACACGATTAACGCCCCACTGTGTTACTGTAACAGAGACATTTTGAATTGTTTCAGTACTGGGAGATGTGTTAATAAAATGGTTCCAATGCATGGTAATTAAACTCAACTTTTCTACAATACGTATACACGGCCGTCATATAAAGCACAATGTGTATTACTGTCATGACAAATGTACGCTGGCAATTTAAACGAACGCGGGATTGCTCCCGATAGAACATACTGATTTGCGATGGATATAATATAATTATCATCGTGGAGATGATTTTAAAAAGTGAACTTAATATTCGTATTCGATACTTTTCATCTATTTCGACAACTGTTTTATAAACGTTATAAATTCCGCGCAGCATTAATCCCACCTGAGGCACAATCAGTGATGGACAGCTAATCTTTTAATTGACTTCTGTTTATGTTTATTGACACTTAAGCTTCTTTCATCTTATTAATCCTTTTATGTACAGGCTGCTAAAATGTCCCGAGTTACTCAATAGCTGTTTGATAATTGATTTACTTACATCTGTACTTCTTATGTTAATCCTTCATTGTGTTGTTCCATTGTTCATTATATATTATTCTGAATTGTAAATTATAGTCAGTTGGAATCAGACCTTCGGTGCTGATGCATACCAAACTCACGTAAAAGTATATTTCATGTAAAATCTATATTAAAGTCTGAAAACTAAAACGCGTGTTGGCTTGTTGGAGGTTTTATGAGGCTGGGTCCAACAACAAGAGAATAAGCTCACGGTTGGCCCAGTATTAGTCCTGTACGGGAGAGAGCGCCCCGTAATATTTTACTTGTAAAATTCAACACCTGTTTCGTAATTTTTTCTCACAGTTTATTTCTTACATAGTTACTTTTTTTATTTAGTGATTGACACTTTTCAGACTTTATATGTGATTTCAAAAAGACAGAGTGTCATGTCTCAAGGACTGTTAACCTCTTAAAACAACATTGTGCAATTATCAGATTTTCATTTCTTGGACATCAAAGACTCACTGACTTTATTTAATTATTTTATATCTGTGAACCTTTCACTCAGCTTACTTATATCATTACCTGTCAATTGCAATTTATACTCATTGTTAAGATTCTTATAAATAGTTATGTACAATTGTCAATGCGCAGTCTGGAATACGGCGGCCAGCCCCGGCCACGTCCTACTCTCCCAGAGTCTTGAGTCCGGAGGCCACTTCTGGCCATATCCGACTTGTTTGTAACATGTCTGTCTGTTAAATTGTTGCCATCGTTAAGTCTCGTCCAATAATGTGGAATCCTGCATCAATTGCCTGTTTATTTTTCTGAAACTGTATACTGGTGGACCTTCGGGAATATGGCAAACCTACCCTTCGTTTTAGCTTACGGCCCACAGCGCGCCCCAACCATTTACCTTATACACTTTACGCCAACATTCCCTCACCCGGTTCGTACTGCACACGACCGATGCAGATCCAGACGAATTCTCTATCACCGTAAAATCTACGCGGTCACAGAAATATAATACTTTGTTTCTCAGTGTTTACACATCTAATATTGTACTATGGTCAGCTATCAATTTTTTGTAATACGTCACAAGTATGACGCAGCTACGACGGAAAACCTAATCGTTGCTTGCAACGAGCTCGTCTCTAGTTACATTATCCATTCTTTAATAACCAGAGAAGTCATTTATTTTATAAAATCGGATATGATTTAACTGTAAGTCAAAATATTACAAATTATAGTAATCTGTTCGTTGACCTTTTATGTAACTACCCCGCCTAATAGTTTATTTTACTAATGAAATATACAATCACTTTACAAAGCCATCTTGTACGAAAGACAAATAGGGCCACATAAAAAAATATTTTTATCTCGTTATTACGAGAAAACATGAGAAACAATGAGAAAAGATCTTGTTATCGATCTTATCTCGTATTTTTGTTTGGGTGCTTTCATCTTCAGGTACCATTCTAATGCTTGTAGTTCTTAGATCCACAGTTTGTATGGGACCAAGGAGTTTTGTGTACAGGGCATATATTCTCAAGATTCTGACATAACCAATGTGTGTATGATCAATGTTGGTGCGTGTACTCGTGTGTAGCACCGAGTTTGTGGTTATGCAGGCTCTTTTGTCTGGGTGTTTGCATCTTCAGGTACCATTATAAGGCTCGTGGTTCTTAGATTCACAGTTTGTATGGGACCAAGGAGTTTTGTGTGCAGGGCATGTATGCTTGAGGTTCTGAAATAACTTGTCTATGTATTATCAAAGACGATGCGTGTACTCGTGTGTAGCACCGAGTTCGTGGTTATGCAAGCTCTTTTGTCTTGGTGCTTTCATCTTCAGGAACAATTATAATGCTCGTGGTTCTTAGATCCACAGTTTGTATGGGACCAAGTTTTGTGTGCCCAGACAAAAGAGCCTGCATAACCACGAACTCGGTGCTACACACAAATACACGCACCAACATTGATCATACATACACTGCTTATGTCAGAACCTCGAGCATACATGCCCTACACACAAAACTCCTTGTGGTATACAAACTGTGGATCTAAGAACCACGAGCATTATAATGGTACCTGAAGATGAAAGCGCCCAGACAAAAGAGCCTGCATAACCACGAACTCGGTGCTACACACAAATACACGCACCAACTTTGATCATACATACACTGCTTATGTCAGAACCTCCAGCATACATGCCCTGCACACAAAACTCCTTGGTGCCTATACAAACTGTGGATCTTAGAACCACTGAGCATTATAATGGTACCTGAAGATGAAAGCACCCAGACAAAAGAGCCTGCATAACCACGAACTCTGTGCTACACACAAACACACGCACCAACTTTGATCATACATACACTGCTTATGTCAGAACCTCGAAAACACATGCCCTGCACACAAAACTCCTTGGTCCCATACAAACTGTGGATCTAAGACCCACGAGCATTATAATGGTACCTGAAGATGAAAGCACCCAGACAAAAGAGCCTGCATAACCACGAACTCGGTACTACACACAAATACACGCACCATTTTTGATCATACATACACTGCTTATGTCAGAACCTCGAGCATACATGCCCTGCACACAAAACTCCTTGGTCCCATACAAACTGTGGATCTAAGAACCACGAGCATTATAATGGTACCTGAAGATGAAAGCACCCAGACAAAAGAGCCTGCATAACCAGGAACTCAGTGCTACACACGAGTACACGCACCAACTTTGATCATACATACACTGCTTATGTCAGAACCTCGAGCATACATGCCCTGCACACAAAACTCCTTGGTCCAATACAAACTGTGAATCTTAGAACCACGAGCATTATAATGGTACCTGAAGATGAAAGCACCCAGACAAAAGAGCCTGCATAACCACGAACTCGGTGCTACACACAAATACACGCACCAACTGTGATCATACATACACTGCTTTTGTCAGAACCTCGAAAACACATGCCCTGCACACAAAACTCCTTGGTCCCATACAAACTGTGGATCTAAGAACCACGAGCATTATAATGGTACCTGAAGATGAAAGCACCCAGACAAAAGAGCCTGCATAACCACGAACTCGGTACTACACACAAATACACGCACCAACTTTGATCATACATACACTGCTTATGTCAGAACCTCGAGCATACATGCCCTGCACACAAAACTCCTTGGTCCCATACAAACTGTGGATCTAAGAACCACGAGCATTATAATGGTACCTGAAGATGAAAGCACCCAGACAAAAGAGCCTGCATAACCACGAACTCGGTGCTACACACAAGTACACGCACCAACTTTGATCATACATACACTGCTTATGTCAGAACCTCGAGCATACATGCCCTGCACACAAAACTCCTTGGTCCAATACAAACTGTGGATCTAAGAACCACGAGCATTATAATGGTACCTGAAGATGAAAAGCACCCAGACAAAAGAGCCTGCATAACCACGAACTCGGTGCTACACACAAATACACGCACCAACTTTGATCATACATACACTGCTTATGTCAGAACCTCGAGCATACATGCCCTGCACACAAAACTCCTTGGTCCAATACAAACTGTGAATCTAAGAACCACGAGCATTATAATGGTACCTGAAGATGAAAGCACCCAGACAAAAGAGCCTGCATAACCACGAACTCGGTGCTACACACAAATACACGCACCAACTTTGATCATACATACACTGCTTATGTCAGAACCTCGAAAACACATGCCCTGCACACAAAACTCCTTGGTCCCATACAAACTGTGGATCTAAGAACCACGAGCATTATAATGGTACCTGAAGATGAAAGCACCCAGACAAAAGAGCCTGCATAACCACGAACTCGGTGCTACACACAAATACACGCACCAACTTTGATCATACATACACTGCTTATGTCAGAACCTCGAGCATACATGCCCTGCACACAAAACTCCTTGGTCCCATACAAACTGTGGATCTAAGAACCACGAGCATTATAATGGTACCTGAAGATGAAAGCACCCAGACAAAAGAGCCTGCATAACCACGAACTCGGAGCTACACACGAATACACGCACCAACTTTGATCATACATACACTGCTTATGTCAGAACCTCGAGCATACATGCCCTGCACACAAAACTCCTTGGTCCCATACAAACTGTGGATCTAAGAACCACGAGCATTATAATGGTACCTGAAGATGAAAACACTAAGACAAAAGAGCCTGCATAACCACGAACTCGGTGCTACACACAAATACACGCACCAACTTTGATCATACATACACTGCTTATGTCAGAACCTCGAGCATACATGCCTTGCACACAAACTCCTTGGTCCCATACAAACTGTGGATCTAAGAACCACGAGCATTATAATAGTAGCTGAAGATGAAAGCACCCAGACAAAAGAGCCTGCATAACCACGAACTCGGTGCTACACACAAATACACGCACCAACTTTGATCATACATACACTGCTTATGTCAGAACCTCGAGCATACATGCCCTGCACACAAAACTCCTTGGTCCCATACAAACTGTGGATCTAAGAACCACGAGCATTATAATGGTACCTGAAGATGAAAGCACCCAGACAAAAGAGCCTGCATAACCACGAACTCGGTGCTACACACAAATACACGCACCAACTTTGATCATACATACACTGCTTATGTCAGAACCTCGAGCATACATGCCCTGCACACAAAACTCCTTGTGTCCATACAAACTGTGGATCTAAGAACCACGAGCATTATAATGGTACCTGAAGATGAAAGCACCCAGACAAAAGAGCCTGCATAACCACGAACTCGGTGCTACACACAAATACACGCACCAACTTTGATCATACATACACTGCTTATGTCAGAACCTCGAAAACACATGCCCTGCACACAAAACTCCTTGGTCCCATACAAACTGTGGATCTAAGAACCACGAGCATTATAATGGTACCTGAAGATGAAAGCACCCAGACAAAAGAGCCTGCATAACCACGAACTCGGTGCTACACACAAATACACGCACCAACTTTGATCATACATACACTGCTTATGTCAGAACCTCGAGCATACATGCCCTGCACACAAAACTCCTTGGTCCCATACAAACTGTGGATCTAAGAACCACGAGCATTATAATGGTACCTGAAGATGAAAGCACCCAGACAAAAGAGCCTGCATAACCACGAACTCGGTGCTACACACAAATACACGCACCAACTTTGATCATACATACACTGCTTATGTCAGAACCTCGAGCATACATGCCCTGCACACAAAACTCCTTGGTCCCATACAAACTGTGGATCTAAGAACCACGAGCATTATAATGGTACCTGAAGATGAAAGCACCCAGACAAAAGAGCCTGCATAACCACGAACTCGGTGCTACACACAAATACACGCACCAACTTTGATCATACATACACTGCTTATGTCAGAACCTCGAAAAAATATGCCCTGCACACAAAACTCCTTGGTCCCATACAAACTGTGGATCTAAGAACCACGAGCATTATAATGGTACCTGAAGATGAAAGCACCCAGACAAAAGAGCCTGCATAACCACGAACTCGGTGCTACACACAAATACACGCACCAACTTTGATCATACATACACTGCTTATGTCAGAACCTCGAAAACACATGCCCTGCACACAAAACTCCTTGGTCCAATACAAACTGTGGATCTAAGAACCACGAGCATTATAATGGTACCTGAAGATGAAAGCACCCAGACAAAAGAGCCTGCATAACCACGAACTCGGTGCTACACACAAATACACGCACCAACTTTGATCATACATACACTGCTTATGTCAGAACCTCGAAAACACATGCCCTGCACACAAAACTCCTTGGTCCCATACAAACTGTGGATCTAAGAACCACGAGCATTATAATGGTACCTGAAGATGAAAGCACCCAGACAAAAGAGCCTGCATAACCACGAACTCGGTGCTACACACAAATACACGCACCAACTTTGATCATACATACACTGCTTATGTCAGAACCTCGAGCATACATGCCCTGCACACAAAACTCCTTGGTCCCATACAAACTGTGGATCTAAGAACCACGAGCATTATAATGGTACCTGAAGATGAAAGCACCCAGACAAAAGAGCCTGCATAACCACGAACTCGGTGCTACACACAAATACACGCACCAACTTTGATCATACATACACTGCTTATGTCAGAACCTCGAAAACACATGCCCTGCACACAAAACTCCTTGGTCCAATACAAACTGTGGATCTAAGAACCACGAGCATTATAATGGTACCTGAAGATGAAAGCACCCAGACAAAAGAGCCTGCATAACCACGAACTCGGTGCTACACACAAATACACGCACCAACTTTGATCATACATACACTGCTTATGTCAGAACCTCGAGCATACATGCCCTGCACACAAAACTCCTTGGTCCCATACAAACTGTGGATCTAAGAACCACGAGCATTATAATGGTACCTGAAGATGAAAGCACCCAGACAAAAGAGCCTGCATAACCACGAACTCGGTGCTACACACAAATACACGCACCAACTTTGATCATACATACACTGCTTATGTCAGAACCTCGAAAACACATGCCCTGCACACAAAACTCCTTGGTCCCATACAAACTGTGGATCTAAGAACCACGAGCATTATAATGGTACCTGAAGATGAAAGCACCCAGACAAAAGAGCCTGCATAACCACGAACTCGGTGCTACACACAAATACACGCACCAACTTTGATCATACATACACTGCTTATGTCAGAACCTCGAGCATACATGCCCTGCACACAAAACTCCTTGGTCCCATACAAACTGTGGATCTAAGAACCACGAGCATTATAATGGTACCTGAAGATGAAAGCACCCAGACAAAAGAGCCTGCATAACCACGAACTCGGTGCTACACACAAATACACGCACCAACTTTGATCATACATACACTGCTTATGTCAGAACCTCGAGCATACATGCCCTGCACACAAAACTCCTTGGTCCCATACAAACTGTGGATCTAAGAACCACGAGCATTATAATGGTACCTGAAGATGAAAGCACCCAGACAAAAGAGCCTGCATAACCACGAACTCGGTGCTACACACAAATACACGCACCAACTTTGATCATACATACACTGCTTATGTCAGAACCTCGAGCATACATGCCCTGCACACAAAACTCCTTGGTCCCATACAAACTGTGGATCTAAGAACCACGAGCATTATAATGGTACCTGAAGATGAAAGCACCCAGACAAAAGAGCCTGCATAACCACGAACTCGGTGCTACACACAAATACACGCACCAACTTTGATCATACATACACTGCTTATGTCAGAACCTCGAGCATACATGCCCTGCACACAAAACTCCTTGGTCCCATACAAACTGTGGATCTAAGAACCACGAGCATTATAATGGTACCTGAAGATGAAAGCACCCAGACAAAAGAGCCTGCATAACCACGAACTCGGTGCTACACACAAATACACGCACCAACTTTGATCATACATACACTGCTTATGTCAGAACCTCGAAGCATACATGCCCTGCACACAAAACTCCTTGGTCCCATACAAACTGTGGATCTAAGAACCACGAGCATTATAATGGTACCTGAAGATGAAAGCACCCAGACAAAAGAGCCTGCATAACCACGAACTCGGTGCTACACACAAATACACGCACCAACTTTGATCATACATACACTGCTTATGTCAGAACCTCGAAAACACATGCCCTGCACACAAAACTCCTTGGTCCCATACAAACTGTGGATCTAAGAACCACGAGCATTATAATGGTACCTGAAGATGAAAGCACCCAGACAAAAGAGCCTGCATAACCACGAACTCGGTGCTACACACAAATACACGCACCAACTTTGATCATACATACACTGCTTATGTCAGAACCTCGAGCATACATGCCCTGCACACAAAACTCCTTGGTCCCATACAAACTGTGGATCTAAGAACCACGAGCATTATAATGGTACCTGAAGATGAAAGCACCCAGACAAAAGAGCCTGCATAACCACGAACTCGGTGCTACACACAAATACACGCACCAACTTTGATCATACATACACTGCTTATGTCAGAACCTCGAGCATACATGCCCTGCACACAAAACTCCTTGGTCCCATACAAACTGTGGATCTAAGAACCACGAGCATTATAATGGTACCTGAAGATGAAAGCACCCAGACAAAAGAGCCTGCATAACCACGAACTCGGTGCTACACACAAATACACGCACCAACTTTGATCATACATACACTGCTTATGTCAGAACCTCGAAAACACATGCCCTGCACACAAAACTCCTTGGTCCCATACAAACTGTGGATCTAAGAACCACGAGCATTATAATGGTACCTGAAGATGAAAGCACCCAGACAAAAGAGCCTGCATAACCACGAACTCGGTGCTACACACAAATACACGCACCAACTTTGATCATACATACACTGCTTATGTCAGAACCTCGAAAACACATGCCCTGCACACAAAACTCCTTGGTCCCATACAAACTGTGGATCTAAGAACCACGAGCATTATAATGGTACCTGAAGATGAAAGCACCCAGACAAAAGAGCCTGCATAACCACGAACTCGGTGCTACACACAAATACACGCACCAACTTTGATCATACATACACTGCTTATGTCAGAACCTCGAAAACACATGCCCTGCACACAAAACTCCTTGGTCCCATACAAACTGTGGATCTAAGAACCACGAGCATTATAATGGTACCTGAAGATGAAAGCACCCAGACAAAAGAGCCTGCATAACCACGAACTCGGTGCTACACACAAATACACGCACCAACTTTGATCATACATACACTGCTTATGTCAGAACCTCGAGCATACATGCCCTGCACACAAAACTCCTTGGTCCCATACAAACTGTGGATCTAAGAACCACGAGCATTATAATGGTACCTGAAGATGAAAGCACCCAGACAAAAGAGCCTGCATAACCACGAACTCGGTGCTACACACAAATACACGCACCAACTTTGATCATACATACACTGCTTATGTCAGAACCTCGAGCATACATGCCCTGCACACAAAACTCCTTGGTCCCATACAAACTGTGGATCTAAGAACCACGAGCATTATAATGGTACCTGAAGATGAAAGCACCCAGACAAAAGAGCCTGCATAACCACGAACTCGGTGCTACACACAAATACACGCACCAACTTTGATCATACATACACTGCTTATGTCAGAACCTCGAAAACACATGCCCTGCACACAAAACTCCTTGGTCCCATACAAACTGTGGATCTAAGAACCACGAGCATTATAATGGTACCTGAAGATGAAAGCACCCAGACAAAAGAGCCTGCATAACCACGAACTCGGTGCTACACACAAATACACGCACCAACTTTGATCATACATACACTGCTTATGTCAGAACCTCGAAAACACATGCCCTGCACACAAAACTCCTTGGTCCCATACAAACTGTGGATCTAAGAACCACGAGCATTATAATGGTACCTGAAGATGAAAGCACCCAGACAAAAGAGCCTGCATAACCACGAACTCGGTGCTACACACAAATACACGCACCAACTTTGATCATACATACACTGCTTATGTCAGAACCT